>JAUEKR010323061.1:0-13783 GCA_031762895.1 Corambe burchi
CAGAAAAAAACAAGAACAAAGAAAAACAAAAGCAAAAACAAACAAACCAAAAATAGAAAATATTTGCTTTAAAACAATGTATGATAGTGTACACGGGTCACATTAGATGTATAGACAATCAGGGGAAATATCTCATTGGTTAGAAATGGTCACTTCCACACCGATTGGGAAATCTGCCTAAATGCCCGGTTTCTCTGCTTCCTGAGCACCGGGCATTTAGGAGGACACTACTGTATTATGGGGCATATACAATAGAGAAAGCCTGAAATGCGCTCTACAGAATTGTCTTAGTCTCCTTTATGTAAGAGTGCATTTCAACCATTTTCTATTGTATTCTATTCCTTTATCTTGCTCTAAGGTGACATATTCATATTTTATAATGCAACATAAAACTTACTTGTTCCCGGCAAAACCCATGCCAAGCCTTTCAAACTGTTCTGCTTTCTTGGGGTCGTTTCTCAGCAGCCTCTCTTCCTCTTTCTTCCTCTGTAGACTCATGTCTTTGTAAGCCAATCGCATGTTTGCCCTGGGGAAAAAAGAATAAAATACCCATTAAGAAACATTCATATCAATCAAATGACCACTCGCTAAAGCTTATATAAGTTAATAAATGAAGCAATCGAAACTATACAATTGATACTTAATTCAACTCTTTTTTTTAAAGAGTGCATAAAAACACCAGCGAAAAACAAGCAAATAACAAAAAACAAAAAGCAATCTTGGGTGATCCAATAAAATAGTGAGATGATAAATAGTAATAGCAGCATCTGCCATTCACAAATATACTGATATATTGAATAATTATAACTCTCAAAATATGCTAGAAAAGATATTAAGTTTAATTCATACTAAAATCAAAACAAATCAAAAACCAGAAGAAGACTCAGTTATCTTAGTGATAAAAAAGTGGATGTAATACACACTTCATATGATTTTGGTTAGCAATACAGATGGTTTAATGCAATTCGTCCACCCATCTCCAGTTTTTACATAACATTTCCAGGATTTCAGGAATTTAGAGCTTAGAATTCAGGATATCCCTAACAATTCAGTGGAGTTAGCATCCCTGAGTGCATTCAATACCTAAATACTGACAGAGAGAGAGAGAGAGAGAGAGAGAGAGAGAGAGAGAGAGAGAGAGAGAGAAAGAGAGAAAGAGAGAAAGAGAGAGACAGCACAGAGAGAGAGAAAGAGAGAGAGAGAGAGAGAGAGAGAGAGAGAGAGAGAGAGAGAGAAATAAACTGCTAGCTCACATTTGCTTCTCCTGGTCCTCCTTGGACTTGGCCTCTTGCATAGCCGTGTGCTTGGCAATCTCTTCCTTCTCTTTGTCAACTTGCTGGGCTCTGCTTTCAATCTCACTAAAGTCCTTCTTCACCCTCTGGGCCCCTAGGCCTTTCTGTAAAACACACAAAAAAAAAACAGACACATGATAATGATATGATGATAATGCGTTCTGTGACTATTATGGATGGAGTCACTTTCATTACTGCATGTATTTGTCACTATCTTTCTAGCAATGACTTAAACAGACATAACACATTAAATTGTTTTTCTTTGTTCTCTAACTCAAAAATCTGGAGCAAAGATCAAATGTTGCCAAAAAAAATAAACATGGGACTGTCCATGACAGTTACACATCATATAGCACAAGTTCAAAGTCTTAAAATAAAAATAAAAATGTTTACGCTGCTAAAGTAGAATATTCAACCAACGGCATACTGTGTAACCTTCCAATAATAATATGGCCTAAGACCAATAAAAGATATTTCTATTTTAAGGTTTTTCATGATACACATGAAAAAATACAAATGTGGACCACAGAAAAATGTCACTATTCAGGTGTTATTATCAGGAGGTTCCACTCTATTAAATGTATGACAAGCTGCAGAATCCATTCACATGGGTCAGATAATATAAAAATTTGAGATAGCTGTCGCGTCTGTTTCTCAGCCTTTCCAGATTAATATGCACTTCATTTGAAACTTTTTATCGACATTAGAACCTCAGGTATTACATTTCTAGTAAAAGGAGGAAGGAGAACTTCAAACTGAGAAAAATAAAGTCAAAGTTTGAGTATCTTTTAAAAATGCAGTTAGGTGGTGTTAACAAAAATCAATTTTAAGCCTACTTATGGTGCAAATGCCATATTGATATTTTGCATAAGTAAATGTATCAATGAAAAGTTTTTCACTAAATCCTCAATTTTCGTAAATTAGCCAAAATTGACTTAATGAGGCTTTTGTGTGAAAGATTACTGAGCGACTTGTGGATGGTTTTCCCAGCTTGACACATAAATATCTAATAAGAAAGTAATGTGATTATTTCGAAGAAACAATAAAAAAAGGTAGATAATTTACCCCTTTCTTTCCAGCAGGTGCCTTCTTTCCACCAATAATAGTCTTGCGTGGTTCAGCCTGCATGGAGGCCTGGGTGGGTGATGTACCAAGGGCAGCTTCTACATTAGGGCCAGCAGTTGGGTCAACTGTGGGATGAGGAGAAGAAGAAATGCTTTAAAAGAAAACGCTTGAGATAACAGATAATGGAAACTATACCCATAGGTTTGATTACTGATAATTAATACAAAATGCTTCAATGAACGTGATCCAATATTTGCTAGTCTTTCTCTAATCTTAGCATCAGCTTTAAAGTCTTCAAACGAACCTTTATTAAAGCAATTTTTACTCTAATTGAATCAAGGAATAAGGCAAACACTTACAATTTTGAATTTTCCAACCAAACAACTATAAATAAGCGTAATCTCCAGTTGCCATTAAAAAAAATGTTTAATCCATTACAAAGTCTCATTAAAATGTGGCATTTGATTTTGTACCAAAAGAGTAATTGAGCCTTCTATAAGTAATGTTAAGTAAAATGCTCTGTTGATGCTGGACTCAAATAAACTACACATGCCAAATTCAAGATGTGAAACACACACATACACGGAGTATATGAGTACTATTAAACATTAACTTATCTCTCCTTAAGCTGTTACATGTAATGAACCAATCATTTTCTTTTTTTAACTTTTGATACAGACGTATAAAAATAACAATAAAACATAGAAAACAAAACAAAATATATTTGTTTCAGGTCAAAATGAATAGCTTCACATAAATTCCAATACGTTAAAAGTATCATAGCTACCACCTGAAAATTTTCAAAAAAGGAGGAAACTTTGAAGGATTTCAGTAAAAAAAGGAGGAAAAGCTATGACACTACCTCCAAATCTACAAAAAGTAACTTATGAATAGTACTGATTGTGTGTGTGCATAGCAGAGAGAGAGGGAAATAGAAAGAGAGAAGAAGGGAAAGAGAGATAGAGAGAGAAAGAGAGAGAGAGAGAGAGAAGAGTGGATGGGAATTAGAATATAGAGGAAATCAGCTACATAGCTGACTTGTGGCAAAAGTGTAGTGAAGTATTATTATATATCCTTAATAAAAACAAATGTGACAAGCTACCGTCAGCATCCTTGCCGTTGACTGAGCTTTTCTGTGTGGGTTTTGTGTCACCACCTCCCAACTTGGCGCTGTCAGCAATTGGAGTGAGGGGCGTGGTGGCGGGAAAGTCCTGGACGTGTTCGTCAAAAAAGTCCACCTCTTTCTGCTCCGGAGAGCTTGGGTCATTGTGGGCATCGATGAAAAGCTGTTCATATTTTTTTTTAAAACACAAAAGAAAAGAAGAATAGTAAGCTAAAGTGCAACAAGACATAGTGCTTCATATGAAAGAAAGAAAATTTGATACGGTTTAAAATTAATAAAGAATGAGAAAATAGATTAATTATAACTAGCAATCATAATATTTATTAAGACACAAATAAAAAGTTGCCGGTTCAATAATGAAAAAACAAAACAAAAATAGCTTATAGTTTAAATGAAAATAGTAGTATCACTGAAATACAAAAACAGATTAAAACAAAGAAAAAAGATAAGATAAAAAAATATCGACACACACATACATATGTAAATCCAATCATATAGCATTAATGGATGGGAATTATGACAACTACATAATTCAAGCAAAGAAGAAAAAATTGTTAAAATAAAACTAGAAATATTGAATATCCATTTTCAATTGTACGTATGTTAAGATAATACAGTACAGTAAATAAAACAAATTATAACGAATATAACAGGCAATCACATTTGATTTCCGGGCATTGATAACAAGCAGATAAGATATCTAATAAAGCATAAAATTGAATTTTACAATAGTTAGTAACTTTATATATATATATATATTGTATAAAATAAAGATTTTACAATAGTTAGTAACTATGTTGTATAAAAAAGGAACTAATAATTTACACCGTACCCAAGATTATCCTAAAATATGTTTTAACTCAATTTCATAGCCAAATACCTAATATAATATGTATGTGAATGAATATAAGCATAAGTATGAATAATTCCATCCCATATATAATAGGATTGCAAAGAGCATTAGATTCTAAGACATGTTTCAATTGTAATATATTTCATACAATAAATAAAAGCTAAAAAAACAGAATATCAAACAGTATGTGATTGTTATTCAAGGTAAAGAGAAAATTAAAATAGCTGTGTAAGTGCTCTCGACATGGTGGTTCTTCGGCTGAAATTTCATACGGCAAAAAATACTTCTAGGCACAAATCATGATGTAATAAAATAGAAAAATGGAACTTTCCTGGATTAAAAAAAAATCATAATAATAAACATCCTGTTAGGAAAATAAATTTAAATAATATAAAAATTCAAATAATAAATAATAATCCACAGATAATTATAAAATAATAAATATAAACAAATGCCGCAAACATTTCATATAAAACAAAAGATGATCGGTGCCCATGCTTATCAACCCAATTTTAAAAACATTCAAGCCCACATGTTTCTTAATCAATGATGGTGGGGGGAAAAAGCAACTAAATTGTAATGCCCACTTTTTCAGCATACATCATACCACATGCAAAACAAGAGTGAAACAAAATGTAACGAACAATCAATCAAATTTATACAGACATAAAAATTTATCCAAACAAAAGAAGGACATTTTCTTTTCAAAATCCAGCAATCAAGTCATTTTTTTAAGAATATACTGGTTTAAAAGATAATAAAATCAAAATATCGAAGAAACAAAATCTAGAAAGCTAACATTATGCATGTGGTATTAAATCATCAAGAAAACAACGGGGGGGACAAGATATGACAACGAAATATTGGATTTATAATGGCATATATGCACAACATGGTACTTGATTGCTGGCAAAGAAAAAAAACAAATAATGATATCATTGATTTAATTTCATATGGATCCCAATTGCACCTGAAAACAAAATTTGACTGCAAAGAGGTGGTACACCATTGAGGAGAGGAGTCCCATAATTTAACATTATTTTAAACTTGCATTATTTTGATAATTTCACAATAAAAATTGGCAAAACCACCATGTCGCAATGAGAAAGCAGCTCATCAATGAGCAAAGAAGACAGATTTTGCTAGATAAGAAGCAGAAATTCATAATGAAATCATAAATGTAATTATATGTGATCATGCACAGATAAAATTTGCACTGCATGTTAATCAAAGAGATATAATAGAGTGCGTCATCCCATTTGGCTGACCTGGCCCGACTCTGTTCCTTTCGCCTTTGGCTCAAGGTGTAGCTGTTAAAATGGGAAGAGAGTATAAACAGCAAGAGTTGTTTTAGCCATCGTGAAACATCATAATGCTCCATATAAAACATTTCACAGCACTGACAAACCAGTGTAGTACAGACAATGTTAACTTCAATTTGGCTTTATCAACTTTTGCAAGTAGCAATCCTTTTTCGTGAAATGGCTCTTACACCAAAATACAACAGTTGTAGCCGTATTTCGGATGTAACACCGTATTTCCAAAAAAATGAACACAAAATTAAAAAGACTAGTAAAGATATTGCCACACAGAGGTCAAATTTCATACTATTAAAAAAATATAATAAAAATTATGAAAAATAAACATTTCCAATCAACAACATAACCTAAAAAAATAATCATAAAATAATATAAAAATAGATAATGATCATATAATGCTATTTTAATGATTCTATGACAATATATTACTGATACTGGCATACATAAATAATAATATACACATTTTAATGGCTGCAGCTAAAATCATTTGAAAAACTGAAATCAAGCGGCAATAATTATTGAGTTCAAAGAAGGGAAAAAAAACAAAACAGAAGTGATGAAATAACAATAAATCCTGAAACATGAAATTCAATAATTACAGCATTGCAGAACTCTAACCAAAATAAATCAATCTGTAAAAAGGGATAACAAAAAACTACAAAATGAGGAGAGGTTAGAAGAGAAAAGAAAATTATAAAAATATAACAACCACAAAGTATCAAATAAAATTTCAAACATTGCTCAGTCAAATCAAATCCTACTTCAACCAAAGCTGAATTACAAAAAAAAATGTACAATAGAATCACATTACACCGAAGGACACTAAAACTGAAAAGTCTGTTGAGCCGAAACAGAATATCTCAATTGTATTAAAACTTAATTTGTCGTGAGCCGCTTTTAAACCAAATTTAATCATTAAGTTCCCTTTAATTCTGGAAGTAAGTGATTCCACTGAAACTTAAGAATCTACACTAAATGATGACAAATTACAAGGGCAAAAACATACCTTTGTTAATATACACTTACACACCAACATTCAAAAAGCAAGATCAAAACCATTATAACCATTCAGATAAAAGAGAGTATTCACCTTAGATCCATGCAATCTCATAGCGTGTTGAGCCAAGGAGAGAACCTTGTCTCGGTACAAGCCTGCAGCTCTACTATGATACTTCTTCTGGGCATCAGTCGTGGAGCACCCATGTTGATTGAAGAAAGCTTTCTGTTTTACAAGATCAAATTAAAAAGAAAACATTAAAAAATAATGTAATGAGATATATCATAATATAGATATAAGTCCAATTGAATCTTTGATTTTTCATCAATAAAAAGTTACCACATTAATCCAAACTAAGACCAACAAAAAAACAATATTGATCTACAATCACCCTGGATAGAACCTAAGTCCATCATTGGCTTACTTCTCATGCTTAGTGATCTGATATTTTATCAACACATTATAAGACATAAATAGAGGGAGGGAGGTAAATAAAGTAGAGTGTTTTTTCTTTCAAGGACACAGTACTACTGCAATGCCACCACCAGGGCTCATAACCACTTCCTAGTTACAAACAAGTGCCCTTAGCCACTGCATCACTGACCCAACGCAAACCATATTAAAAATTTGATATGTACAAATCAGCTAAAAAAAAAACAAGAATAAGATACTAACTGCATTAGCGTTGCCTCCAACTTGCATGGCCCGTAGTTGAAGCCATGTCCAATTGGTATCCAACACAGTAGATCGGATGAAGGTCACATGAACACCCAACGAACGATGAACTGCGGAGCAGTCAATGCACAGGAATACTCCATAAGTAACACTAGCCCATGTAGGGTTATTATGGCCACAGTCAAAGCATTGCTGAAACGTGTAAAGAATAGATAAAGATTTAAATGATGAGGTCATCTACTGCTCATTTGTATTTTATGTCATCTAGACTCTAGGCATGCAATTTTATCCTCTGTATCACTCCTTTTAACAAATATTTTGGTTAAACTCTTAAAACAAAAGTATGATCAATAACAATAACAAACTTACACGGCACACAGCTGCAACTTTATTTAGGTCACTTTAACTTTAAGTTTAAGACACATTCATTAAGTTTATAACTTAAATCATTGAAAACAAATGACACTGTTTTAGGATGCTTTGGACACATTGCATACAGTCGAAACCTTAGGCAGACGAAATTAGGAAATTGTCCCCATTTCACTGAATTGGCTAACTATGAAAATTAAGCCTCACATCGAACTCAACGTCAACAGCATCACATTCACATTTCAGCATTTCAATTTCAGCTTGCATCTCATTATTTATCTAGAGTAAAGCTTGATGGCTCAAAGACGTAAATCCTCGTCGATGCTACAGAATTTTTTTAGACCCTATAGACTAAACAGCCTGTATCACTTCGTTTATTGCATCAAATTATGGAATTGAGGCCTTTAATTACTTAACATAATGGTGTTCTACCATATTATGCACAAAAAAAAACCTAGTAACATGAATTTGTGGAATTATTTCGAGATTTTCCAACTACATCAGGTCTTCGTAGAAAATTTTCGAACTGCCAAAGTCCGGAGGATGATACAAATGACCTATGGAATGAAGAAGATTACTACTTTCGTTTTGACCCTATTGTAATACTGAATCATTCTTAATTACATATTAAGTGCCCGAATAGGAATATGCAAGTTTTGAGATCCTAGCTATCGTCATTTCCCGATTATAGAGGATTTCCAAACCGACGACGACTCCAACTTTTCTCATTGGTTCAAAACATGACACTTGATCCAGATTAATGACAAAGACAAATGAATTGGCATCATTTCATTTGCGGCAGATCTATTCTTACTCAATTCTTCTCTTCACAATCGTCATTTGATTGAGGCCATGAACCGAAAGTGGGATTAGGCGCATTTCTCGGCTATTTTTCCGAACCGCCGAGCTTTACTCTAGGAAATATCCAAGATTTAGACCTAGAGACTAGTCTAGATGTTAACAACAATAGTAAGAACAGTTTAGATGTCAGAGCAGGGGCTACGAGTCTAGGTCTAAGGTACCAAATGCAGTAGTTCGTCAATTTTCGTGATTGCGCTTTACTTTATGCATCAAAAACGTCTAAGTTTCACACAAAGCACTTACTTAATTATCATGAAGAATACATCTGAAACCTTTGTCATTCGTTTAAAGGCTTTAAAATATATTTGTAGAGGTCTCAGAATGTGTTTTACGAACCATCTAGAATGCGGTCGAAGCAATGAGAGCACTTACGCCTACGCAAAGTTCCGAAGTGGTGAGAATGATAAAAATATGGTACGCGAGGAAAATTCTAATTAGATAGGGCCTAGAATAAATAAACGGGAATCACTTGATCCAGATTAATGACAAATGAATTGGCATCATTTCATTTGCTGCAGATCTATTCTAACTCAATTCTACTCTTCACAATCGTCATTTGATTGAGACCATGAACCGAAAGTGGGATTAGATTAGGCGCATTTCTCGGCTATTTTTTCGAACCGTCAAGCTTTACTCTAGGAAATATCTAAGATTTACCTAGACTAGACTAGTCTAGATGTTAACAACAATAATAAGAACAGTTTAGATGTCAGAGCAACAATAATATGTTGAACGACACTGGCTATTTATCGATGTCATTTATTTCTTCAGCTTTGACACCAGCCAAACAATTCCATTTTCCAGCAGTCAGCAGGCTCTGTGACTGTGACTGTGACTGAAAATGAAAATGACGACACCAGTCATCAGCCGGCAGTAATAACAACATCATTAGACGTATCCGTACATTATAATACTGATATCAAAGTTTTTTTAAGGTCGTATTTAACACTCCATGTTTACTTATTAATCAAAGCTCACCTTATTGGTGGGCACAGACACCAAACGCTTAAATATTTGCTTGATCTCGGATTCAGCTGGCTGTTCTGCCATGTTGATGACGTTCTCGATTCTCAGTTCTCAATCTTTTCGTTTACGACAGACGTCATAATAAAGAGCTCTTTTTGTTTGTCGTCACGTGACGGAATATTCATTTCCGGGTCTCAAAATGTAATGAGTACATAGTTTGTTTTTGTTTTTGTTTTGTTTTATTATATTTAATTTGGATGTTTGTTGCTTTTTTAGTGCGGTTTTGTTTTGTTTTGCTTTTTGTTTTGTTATTGCTGATGGGTTTTTTTTTCTTTCACTCTGTTTTTTGTTTGATTTTAATGTGGCTTTTTTGTTAATGTTGGTATGGGTTTACTTCGGTTTCCATTATTTTTCTGTGCTGGTGGGTTTTTTTTTTGTTTTGTTTTGTTTTGTTTTTTTAATTATTTTCGTAATATTATATGCTGTTGTGTGTTGTTTATTCATGTTTTTTGGCTGCTGTAAGAAGCGTCATCATTCTATAAGGGCTGTATGTAAGTTACATCATCATTTATAAAATCCATCGAATTTGCAATAGGGTCTATGTAATCATATTATGACATTGGTTATTCGTTGTTAGCCTGTGATTGTACTTATGGATTGTTTTGCTTTGTTTTGTTGGGGGGGGGGGGGTGTTTCTTTAATAAAGTCCTAAATACCTATAGTAGCCGCCATGTTATATACGGGTGTGTTTTAGTTTTTTTGGCTTATGCTGTTTTGCTGTAGGTTACTGATTGTCGATGGTTTATTAAATTTTTCGATTTTTTTTTTTTTACTTCTTGTCATTGGTTGGGGTTTTGTTGCTGTTTTGTTTTGTTTTTGTTTTTTGTTTTTTGTTTGTTTTTGTTTGCTAGTTGCCTTTTTTTAGGTTGGGTTTACGTCTGTTCGTTGTTTGTTTTTTTTTGTTTTTTTTTTGTCGTGTGTTTTGTTGTTTTTGTTTTGTTTTTGTTTTTTTTGTTTTTTGTTGCAATTGCTGTTGTTTTTTGTTGGGTTTTTTTTCTTATGTTTTGATTAATGTTTTAGAGAGTATCTTACCGGGGGTTTTTATGTATGTTAATGGATCAACTGTTGCAGGATTTCATAGTAATATAGGTACTCGTAAGTGAAAGTACCTTTTCTTTTCTATTTTTTCTTTCTTTTTCTTCTTCCTCTTCTTCTTTTTTTCTCTTTTTCTTATTTCTTTCTTATTCTGTTGTTGTTTCAATGTGCCAATTGACTCAATTAATGTTTGAGTATTACTGTTGACTTCACAACCTAAATTTTTCGAGAGGATTGATTTTTGAAAATTGTAAGGGAAGCAGCCATTCATTATCAAGACTATGTTTTTAGCGTATCATTCAATCGAATACTGGCATCATGAATTTATGCAATAAACGCGACCGCAATACAATTGCGTAATTTCCGGTTGACCACGCTACGACCGCGTATTTTTTTTCGAGAGAAAACTTAATTTAAAGCCTTTCTTTTGCGTTGATTCTAAACCGCCAAAGCATCAATTCAATTACAATGATATAATGCGCCAGCCTAAACTGTCGCAGTGGTGTAAAAAATAAACAATGCAGTAACAAGTAATGTGATTAAGTTTGTAAGTATTTTTATGTGATGATAGTACGATTTATAATCGGTAATTGTATTTATGTATATTGACATTGTAATTGTAGTCCCTTAAAATTATGTCACATTGATTACATTCAAATACTTTATAATGTCTTTATAGCACAATTTACGTTATATTCTATTACCGCCATGATGAGCATTAGCATGAAAATTCACCAACTATGAACTTTTTTTTGGGGGGGGGGGGGATTTCGTATTAAACAACAAAAAAGTATTAAATGCTTGAATATTACTTTCATAAAACAGATTCAGTAAGTTTGTACTCTAGACGTTGATGTAATACCCATTGTGGGGTTTATCAATATAATCATTACATATACAGATTACTAGCTCTGTTAGAACGATTGTATTTGCTATTTATTTTGCTCTATGAGAAGTGACTTTAATTGTCACATCCGTGATACTAATGATGACGATGAATATTTATGTAACCAGATAACATTTATTTTATCAGTCTGGTTTAGCCGATTCCTTTATTATTAATAATGAACAAAAAGCGGTTGCTCTCGGCAATTTAAGTCCCGGAAGTTGTGGAGCGACCTTTTTTAAACTCCAAATCTGAAGGCGGGATAACTCACCTTCCGGAAGAGGCCTCTACATATAACATATTTATAGTATTTGATAGCGTTAAAGACAGATTGCTTGTGCCTTAAAGTTTGTAAAAGAAGTCATTTAAGAAGATTAAAATTTTATCTAACAATTGTTTGCATATTTTTGTATTATTTAGTGTTTATGCCGCATAATTATGCGCATAATTTAAGGATTTTATTTTAAATAATTCCGTGATGTCAATAAATAGTATGAGCACGACGCCTCCGATTTTTCCGTTACTATCATAAACGATTAAAATCAAATCTAGAGTGAAATACCTGATTACACCATTAAACACTCTGATATATTGCAGCGTACAACAATAAAGTTGATTATGCCTTTAACGATGTCGCTGGGGAACATTTTAAAAGAATCGCTATTTCCAAAGTTTGATATAACCGTTATACAGTTGAACACATGCAAGTAACAAACTCGGAAATTGCGAGAACTCGGCAGTAGCGTAATAGTTCTAAATCCCCATTTCCTCCCTTATTTGAGTTAATAAATTTAACGTGAAAGAAGTGTAATCACAATAAGAGGCCAACTCAGAAATAGCGTTGTTGTTGTTTTTCACCCAGCCATCTATGTGGGC
Organism: Corambe burchi; assembly: GCA_031762895.1. Lineage (NCBI taxonomy): Eukaryota > Metazoa > Mollusca > Gastropoda > Nudibranchia > Onchidorididae > Corambe > Corambe burchi. The sequence goes on from JAUEKR010323061.1 coordinate 12,378, forward strand.
TATTTATTTTTCATGTTCATGATATTAGTCGACATACAAATAAAATGGTTTAAGAAACAAAAACAAAAATACAAAACAAAAACAAACAATCGGACTTCTTTCGGCCTCTAAAGATCAGCATTTGCCAAGAATGTGTCATAGTCATATTATAGTAGTAGCAGTAATAATATACTCAATGGAATTAAACCAATATAAATATATTCTTATTCTTACTCCAAGTAACTGATTAGCCTATAATGACTATTTTATGATCTCGTGATAGACGTAAGCTCGGAAATAGCATAAAGTTGGAGTGAGTCCCGTCAATTGCGTTGTTTCAGAGTACCGCTGTATTATTTTGTTGTGTTGTATAGGGGTTTTTCCATGAAATCTGAAAAATCACTACAATCTGGTTCGCTACTGTTGATTCTTTGCAACCAGGATATTATAAATTTCCTCGAAACACGAAATCATAGTTTTCTAGCATATTGTGTTGTAATATATCTAGTAGACTACTGTTTACAGTTACTACGCATCAAAATGCCACAGTAGTGCAAGAGAAATGAATAAAATAGCAACAGGTTGTATGCGCTCTGACGAAGGTTTATACCGAAACATTCAGTTTATGTCTTTGTCTTCTTAATGTAGAACGCATCCAGACTGTTTTTATTTTATTCATGTTTACAGTTACAGTAAGCAATCTGTATAAAAGTGTTAAATCTCAATTCAAGAGGTAATATTATGTTTATGTTATTCAGGTTTAAATGATAATTTGACTTAGCAAAAAGTCGGTATTGTTATTATGTGATATTTATTTAGGTAGACTCTGTGGTCAAGTAGTAAGACACTCAGTTAGCGATCGAGAGGTCTCGTGTTCCAATCGGCTTAACGGCAACGCAAAGTTAAATTCTTGGGAAATGATTGTTTTCCGACATACATTCCATCAACCCAATGAGTTGCAAAGAGAACCCGGCCATGGGCAGAGATGGATATTGTCAGAATACAAGAATAGCGTGCCTTTCAGACTGTTCATCTGTACACGTCATCAACTAACCACCACCTCTTACAGCAACAACTTCTAATTCTGTCGACTTCACTCATAACGATTTCGTTTGTAGCGATTTTCAGATGTAGCCATCTTGTCTTCATGGAATGGCGCCTATGCAGCAATGCTAAGTACCAGGTACCAGGTGCAACGATTGTAGCAGATTTCGGTTGTAGCAATCATTGTAATTGACCTCAAAGACATCGATAAAAGCGTAGTTGACTGTAGTATCGGTACTACTACTATGAAGACCACTCTACTACTGCCACTATTGCTATTGTTACTATTACTACTATTACTACTAATACTACTACTACTACTATTACTACTACTAATACTACTACTACTACTACTACTACTACTACTACTACTACTACTACTA
>JAUEKR010325283.1:3395-13776 GCA_031762895.1 Corambe burchi
GTGGTAAAAGATAATCCTATTAGTATCTAAAGAGGGTAGGATAAGCAGGAGTCTAGTCTGCGTCCCAACTCTTTTCTGAGTAGTAGGTTACCATTACTATCAGCGTCGACTTTTTTATTTTCTCCAAGCGACCATTGCCGGATGAGTCAAAGAGCGATGGCATTGAACTCGTGGTAAAATAGGCGTATCTAAGGATCTAATTGTAGATTCATATTGCTTTCAACACCTACTTTACTTACTCCGAGTCTGAAGAGACAATGATGTGTGAACAAACAAGCAATGTTTTTAACGCAGATCACTTTAGTGGTAGCCAATCGTACTACTAACTGAGCTAATCTAAAACAATATTAACCAGTACACCGTGCAAGATTGGAGCCGTAAGGAAATGAATAATGCTAGTTATTTTTCTTTACCATGGAATAATATAGGTTGAGAGATCGATGACCGTTAAGTGGTTTCAACGTTCCTTTGTAGTGAAATGTGATTGATGGCGGTTTGAAGAAGTCCATGCTATGGTGAAGGATTGAAAAGAAATGAACGCATGAAACGAATGATGGTTGGAATAAGGAAAACACAACAGCAAGCCAACAGTAGCATGACTATAAAAGGGAATTATAAGAATAGCAGTAAATATACATGGATTATAATATAGTAGCTGTGGTAACAACAGTAAACTGATAAAGTAGTGAAACAATGATAGTTTAAGAAATAGTGATTGTAATGCTAAGTAGCAGTTAGATTGGAGGGGAAGAAGTAATAAAAGTACTTTGAAATAAAGATAGTTACAGTACGAATAGCAGTAAAAATAGTAGTAGCAACGATGAAGTAGTAGCGGTAATAAGAGAAGTAGTAGTAGTAGTTATTGTAGTAGTAGTAGTAGTAGTAGTAGTAGTAGCAGTAGTAGTAGTAGTAGTAGTTATTGTAGAAGTACTAGTAGTAGTAGCTGTTGTTGATGATGTAGTAGAGTAGCAATAGAAAGAGTAGTAACATTTGTATCAATAGAAGTAGCTGTTTCATCCGCTGTTGTAGAAGCAGTAAAACTAAGTGTAGCAGAAGTAGTAGTTGAAGTAAAAGAAGTAGTAGCCACAATAATTTAATAATATCATTGCATGAATAGTATATGATATTGAGCAATGAGATCTGAAATAAATAGCTCACGATGCGAGAAATGAAATAATGTATAAATACAATTATCCTAAAAAACCGAAACAAAGAGACTAACACTTAAAACTGCAAAACAAAAGAAACTGACTGAAACGAACGATCCTAGTTACCACTTAATACGCCACTAATTTTGGATTAAAATAATAATCCGTACGTAATACTGTAGGCTTGAGTTATTAACTGGTAGGTGGTAAACAGCCAAACAAAAATATCGATAGTGAGTGCTGATCGCTCCCTGGTTGGGCTATTGTGGTGAGTAAGTCCTTTGTCACAGTATCTGACTCGCTCAGTGGTCAATGAAATAGCTTGGATGTGAGCTATAGACATTCTGGTTAAGAATATATTATTCGATAGCACAGGGCGTAACGAGAATGGGAAAGTAGATTAAGAGAAACGATAGTAATATAATACAGCTACACAGAAATAAATATATATTATATAGAATAAATAGATATATATCCACTCACACATATAATAAAAACGCATACTGCTGAGTATTAAATTGTGAGGGGTGATGATGGTTGATAGCAGATATAGAGCATAGAAGATGGCAGGGACAGATAAATTAATTAAAAGAGAGAGGTAGTGAAACGTATACAGAGACAGAAAAAAGAGAAAAAGGAGAGATAGAAAGAGTGAGAGTGATAGAGAAGGAAGAAATGGAGAGGAAGAAAGAGAAGGACAGAAAGAAAGAGAGAGTCAAAAGTAAGAGATGGAGAGAGAGAGAGAGAGAGAGAGAGAGAGAAAGAGATACAGACATACTGGTATATAGAGATAATGAGAGAGTGAGGGGGAGGGAGAGGGAGTTGGATAGTGTGTGTGTGTGTGTGTGTATGTGAGTGTGTGTGTGTGAGCGCTTGCATGTGTGAATGAGATAGAGAAAGACTGGAAGAGGATGTAAGAGGGGGAAAGGCGATAGAGAAAATATTTAAAAGAGGGAACAGCAATGGCCATGCACTTTTATATGCATGTTTGATGAGCCGAAAATATTGATTAGACTCTTGTGAATTACTAAGACATTACAAGGATCAAGTGTGAGTATAAGGTCTACATAGTTTTAATTAATGATGAATGAACTTGTGCTGTTAAATTAATATCCAGCCTTCGTCAAGTCTTTAGAGGCAAATAGGTTTACATAACAAACTGATAAATGGCAATGATACAAGAATGCCAAGTCTTTCAAATAACTATTCTGTCCGGTTCGTTATCAAGCGATGCATACTTAAGGAGCACACATTATAGTATTGGAGCTTGCAGATATTATGTCCATTGTCCATGCATATGGGCATTCACAAGATAATAAGAAAAACAAGGCACTATTCATATTATGAACACAATGAGCATACACTGCAGAGAACCATAGCATTCACGAAGTTTATGCTTTATTGAATATTTTGGATTATTTCCTTTCGTGGACTACAACATCAAAACAACAATGATCTAAGTCACGCATTACATTGCCATCATAGTTATGGATGGGTAGCATGAATGGTAATATACACTTACTCTTATTGATAAAATGGCGAACTTCCTCCGATGTGTTTCTTGCGCTATTATTTCTATCGAGAGATCTCTATGCCTGGTATCTGAATTTGTCCATCTAAACTTTTGAAGAAGATTATGATATTTTCTCCTTCGTTTATATCTCAACTAGTGAGGACCGACAGTACATAATCAAAAGACATAATGCATTGGTGATTAGCATCGACTATATAGATATATTATAATATTGTGGCTAGAAATTCCAATGGGATATCGCGCAGCTCTTGGTTTAACTGGATATTATATCGTGATTATGGAGATTACAAATGGACATACAACGTTTTCAATAATTGAATACATACCGCCTCGATTTAATATTTTGTTTTGTTGCTGATACAAATAAATTAAATGGTATCAACTTATGTAAATCTATGATCAGTATAATAATATACTTTAAATATGTATAAGCATTAATAAATCGGCGACTAAAATTAAAGCACTACAGAGCCATTCAAAGATGCACTAAATCTTATCACATCGATAAGATCACCATAATCAATACATAATCGATAAATAATAATTTGAACATGCGCGCCAATAGTAATATTCAACTAATTGAGTCAGTTGGTAAGTTGAAGAAGAAGAAGAAGAAATTTAAAGTTGATAAAAGCAAGTATTAAATCGTTATCTAAGCGCTGCTTGGAATAATTTCATCCATGGTTAGTTGTTTACGTCGTGAATCTTATTAACCTAAAATGATATGCATAGTAAAGAAGCCTCTGCTAAACGTTTCGGTTATCTCTATAATCCAGCTTACTCTTCGAGAAGGAAACGAGAGACTAGAAGCACAGAGGTATTGAAGAACATATCTATCTCGACTTATTTGAAATGTCAATAGCGGTGGTCATCTTGCGGAACATGGGGCTAATTGGGGTCAGAAGACAGCCGTGTGTCTAGATGTCTGCTGTCTTGGTCAGATCTTCTGTCTGAATTGGTCAATATTTTATGTATAGAAATGTCATCGTTTCAGCCGTTTCACTAAGACAGGACTCATTATATCCCAATAATATATCAGTACTGACTTATAATTTGGATTGTTCTCAGGAAGTCTATTGAGTGACTATAAAAAAATATTACTGCTATTATAATTCATTTCTTTGTCTTATTTTTTTTTCGGTAACACATGCAGCTTTTTTTAGTATGTGTTCAGTTATCTTCTGAACATTAAACATATCCAGGAGACAAAAATCATCACAATTGCTTACAAAAGCAATCGAAATAACTGCTCTATGTATCTTAAAGTTAACAATGAATGACAATATACCACACACTTTTCTCGATCAAAATCAGTATGAAGAACTAGCGTAGATTTGTGCATAGTAAATGAATTAAAACTAAAACAATCAACACCAACAATCTTGAGACCTTTCAATATCCATAAATCTATAGTGGCATTGCATTTAAAACTTCATTACCATTATTCATTTCATTCTTCATTTTACAGTTTCTACTGTTGTTCTTGAATGTGACCTCCTTGTACATCTTAATTATAATTACTTGTTTGTTTTTTTAATTCTTCAGTTGTGTTCCTGTTTATCAAGCAGTTCTATGAAAGTATTCTTTCTTTTTGTTTTACATTCAACAGCCTTACAGAGAAATATTAATAAAAAAAACAGAGCCTTGTAGTTTCAACGCAAGATCTGCTATCTAATTCAATTGTTTGCTTGAGTAGACCGACCTTCTTTTATAGGGCATCATTCAAGGCTTTTAGCCATTACAGCAATTGGGTTAAAATGGGAACAAGAAAATTGATTAACGAAAAGGTTATTTGTCACATTAATAATGGATCATTGAAATATTGGGTTGCCTGCTTAGTTAGCTATTGTTTCAATCTTTTTGATTTTTTTATCTTCTTCTGAAATATGGTATCTGTTCTTTTTCACATTTCATTATATAATAATGTGGTTATTGAACGAAGAGGTGCTGACAAAGTTTGTTATCATATTAAAGACGACAATGGACTCAAAATGATTACTATGAAAGGGTATAAAATTATACTTTATGATGATGCAAAGTATGCTTTAAATAGAGCAACCACTACGTTTTAAATAACACAAGTGATGTGATTGTTTATTGTATGCCTAAGAATTGAATATATTATCTTATTCGTGAGTAAATACTTCTTGATGCAAAAGAGTACCTAATCATAACACATCTCCATCTTTTCCGGGAATTTATCCATTTCTCGTAGGTAAGTAAGTTCTTCTTAGACCTAAAGGTCCATAAGGCCGGTGCTTATCTCCAGTTTCAATGGTGTAAGTAAGCGAAGATCAACGACCCCCCCTGGATATGACGCCAGTCCATCGTAGATTTCTTTCCCAGTCACATTAACCGGTACTCAGTTTACACCTGAGTTAGGTGAGGAATATGTGTAAAGAGTCTTCCATAAGGACGCAACGCCGTAACGCCTCGACTGGGGTTCGAACCCATAATCTCATGATCATAAGTCCTGATCCTTAGCCACTGCGCCACTAACGTCGTAGGTGATATTATGATATTATGTTGACTGGAAAGTAGATTTAGATGGTTATCGTCTAAGTCTTTGACTTTAATATTAGCGTAACATTATATTATAGACGTCTAGATGCATAACATATGTGTACATCGGATATCTATGTTCGTGATGCATTCAATCATTAAATTATTTACAATAAATATAATGTGTGTGTGTGTGTGTCCAGCCATGAGAATAAATGGAATTAGTGTCGTTGCATAATTAAACATTGGCTTTTCTAATTTGTTCTACTGAAAGAGATCCATTGTGGAAATTAGAATAACATAGTTCAGTTAGGACATTCCACTTCTCAACCCTATAGAAATGACGTCGGACATTCAATTACATAAGACAAAGTTGACACTGACCATTAGCGGCATAACATTGTGTAATGGAACCAATATCATTACATCTCTAGTAGAGAATTTCCATAACAATATTTATCCGCTTCCCTCTTCTGATAAAACGCCATCTAGTAACATTAGATGAAAATCGACTGAGTCAACACTATGGCAATGTCTAAGTTGATGGAGGGCTAAATGTTGATGCCATGTTTTCATGGAAATGGTCGATATGACACGGGTTTGTTAGCTCTAGCCCTTCTCCATCTCAATGCTTCGACAGCCGCTGTTTTCCCATTACATCTGTTCCACATTGTCCAATCTATACTTGTTTTCCAATCTATACTTGTTTTCTAGTTTCCCCCGTTGTTAGTCAAACATTGAGCAATGCTGTGGTACGGTTAATTGGGTTCTTGTTTCTGGCACCAGATGTAATCTAATCGACTGTTTGCCTAGAATAATGCGTCAACGCAAGATTGAGTCATTGTTTATTTAGTTTATCAATGGCTCAATGTTATCTTTCCCGTCTTATTGATTGAGTTAGTGGTTGGTAAAATTGAGTTTGCATTTATTATGATTGAGTCTGTTGACATCTCATATTCCTGTGAACTTACTAGTTTTTAGAAGTAGAAAGGGGGAACGGGTAATCATTTGCAGAGCATACTAAGTTGATAAGTAAGACCTATTTTAATTAGCCACATCTAGTACAGACTTATATTTCGATATTCAATCTTCCTATTTATCCGAGTATAAGAATTTCTTCATCAAATGATATGGTTTTTATGAATTTTACTCATTTATGCAAGTAAAATTTTCGTATCCGAACTATTAATAAATATAGTTTCTAAGGGAATAATTAAAGCGATAAAACATAGACTAGGAGAGACACATTTTTATAGCTATTCGCGCACTGGTAAACCTGGGTCGGCGCAGTCCAATGAAATATATGAGTCGCACGGAGGGAATCATTGCCATAGCCACGCAAAAAAAAAATTCGTGGGGCAACGTTTTCATGCGCCACTCAATTAACTCACTTGTAGCATAATACGCTTGACTGGCCATTGACTTAATGAATAGTGAGTAATGCATTGCAATAACGTGGCCCTATAATAGTGTCTTCCTACCTGTGAACGTGGTGTTAAAAAAACAAGCTTAGGGAATCTGAATAAACTAGAGTGGACAGGTATCCAAGAGCAAAGAGTAAAAATTAACTTAACAAATTTATAAAAAGGAATATATAAATTATTACATATACCAATGGAACCTCAATGTCAGCCTAAATCTCATAATATTTGGACTGGTCAATCTGGTTCCCAATATTTTAAAATACCAATCTCTAATGTAGTCATTTAAACTCTTTTTACCCTAGTGCTATCCGACTATGGAACATCCTACCAGAGGCAACTAAAATGTTAAGCACTATTGAATCATTCAAAGATGCACTAAAGCTAACTCCATTGATAGGATCACCATAATCAATACTAACTTGAGCATGCGCGCCAACAGTAATACTCAACTAGTTGAGTCAGTTGGCATACTGAGAGAAGAAGAAGAAGCTCCCAGGAAAGTGTGCGCTTAGCCAAAGTACTTCTCTTGTTAACCTCTTCCTTCTTGTTGACGTACCCATGTACTCCACTTCTATCTAGAGGTCAAAGACATTTTAAATTGACAGTTTTGTATACTCTCTAAGTTGATTCGTAAAAATGGACAAAATACACTCTTCAATGCTCGATGTCCCCTGCCCTGACTGCATATCTAATGTTTCCACTTCACAAAGTGTATTCGATGATAGACTCAATCAATACAATTGTCATTGATTTACAGGAGTCAGTCAATATCCAATTATATGCTACACTGAAATCTAACTTTGTCTTTGAACTGGTGCAAACGTTTAAATGGTTGCGTTAATTGCTTCCAAAAAGTTATGGCAAGTTTCCCATTTAAATTTCGTTGATATGGATTCATAATGGTAATGTATGCTGTCTATTCGATCATGTTCTGTAATATTGTTTTTATATATTATCATAGCTTGAGTACTCAAGATAGGAATTGAACCCGAGATATCAACATGTTAGTTGGATGGCAAATCTACTGCGCTAATCTATGCATTTCCTGGATGCTTGACTATATCAGTCTTACTTTAAATCCAACTGACCTTTAAGTTCGAATGATAGCAATAGAAGAACGGCTCTCATAATATAGGCAAATTGTAATAATACATTTTAGCAACGAACTCATAGCACTTTTATGGTATGGATTAAGTATTACAAACTACACCAAACATTCCAAACATTGCATTTTAAGGGTATACGTTATTTTAATATAAACACAAATGCCCTTATTTAAATCCCAATGTGTCATATTCTAACCACTAACTTTAATATATTTCAGAACGAGAAAGGAAAAAAAACTATTCCAGAAGAGTGAAAAAAAAATAGAAATAAAGCCACAATGCAAGACAGATAAGTCAAAACACTGAAATTAATGTGTCATTTCCTAGCATGACAAAATAACAAATTAATCTACAAGTTGAACATGGCAATTTGTACTTCATTGAAATAAACTTACTTTTTGAGCTTATAAAATTGAACATGGATAAAGACAGACCACCAATGTAATAGTATAAAAACATAATATGCGATAAAAACATCAATAAAAGACTAATAATCAAAGGGAGAGATTGCGTGATGTAAAATCATCAATAAAAACAAAAGACTAAAAACACAAAGTACAAGAATACGTCTGTGTGTTGTAATCCATGACTACTAATCCAATGGCCATACTAATGTAACAAAACAACACAACAACATAAATGTGTCCGTACTACAACAAACGTGAATGGTAACAAATCAAGCTAACATTAATGACAACTACTTGTGTTGGATAGATTGAGGACATTTTTTACTCACAACTCACAAATCTCCTAGGGAGTAGCGGCCACAAGACTTGCTAATAAAGCCTTCTCACGCACACACGCACACACATAGATATATCCAACTGGTACGTAGCATAGAGTGGAAGGCGTTAAGGTGTTAAGGCAACATTCTCAATACTTAATACAGCGTACATTAGGTTTGTAATATAACACGGAAACAATCTTGTTATTCATACAATAAACAAAATTAGTTTAAAATAAGAATCAATATTGTACAGTTTAAAAATGCAAAAATATAAAAACATAAGAAAATATATTGTATAGGTACTAAACAAAAGGAATTGAAATAGTAATGACGAGTAAAATAACCGCACAAGAATAAACCGCTCTTCCCAATCTTATACCAACCTCTCAAAACAAGCAAATAAAAGAAATAAAAAACAACACAAAATAAAACCTCTATAAGTCAAAAACAGTAATAAAAACAGCAGAACCAAAGTTTTCAAATCAACCCAACTATAACCTTACAAAATAATAAATTATCAATCGCATAAAAGAATCACATTATGGTATCAAATGTCATCAATTCCTAGTCATTATTATATCAAATAAATTATATAATGCTAGCAGAACAAAAATATTCAATTCTTGATCATTTCAAAAACCTACATGAATAAAGATGAATCAACGTAATTCTAAATCATAGGTAAAAACATCATTTAAAAACAAACTAAATTCAAAAGGAGAGAATGTGTGTCGTAAAAACAAAAGACTAAAAACACAAAGTACAAGAATACGTCTGTGTGTTGTAATCCATGACTACTAATCCAATGGCCATACTAATGTAACAAAACAACACAACAACATAAATGTGTCCGTACTACAACAAACGTGAATGGTAACAAATCAAGCTAACATTAATGACAACTACTTGTGTTGGATAGATTGAGGACATTTTTTACTCACAACTCACAAATCTCCTAGGGAGTAGCGGCCACAAGACTTGCTAATAAAGCCTTCTCACGCACACACGCACACACATAGATATATCCAACTGGTACGTAGCATAGAGTGGAAGGCGTTAAGGTGTTAAGGCAACATTCTCAATACTTGATACAGCGTACATTAGGTTTGTAATATAACACGAACACTATCATGTGCGACAATCTGTGCATAAAAAGTAAGCTTTAAAAATATGAATTACTTTTTTATAGATTCTGTATTTAAGAAATGAAAACGGCAAAGACAAACAAATGGTAAAAGAAGCAGCTACCCTACCTCCACCTTACAGACAAAATAAAACAAAATCACAAAACAATCACACAAAATCAACAGCAAATAGCCAAATAGTGTTAAATATTTTGAATTTCTAGTCAATTGATTATCAAATACATCTGAATATATCATATCTCTCATCTATCTCGCAATCCAATTGTCTGCACTTTGCTACTCACATATTATAAATATATACTGAAACAATGTCCTCCACTTTCTTGATCACCGACTTTTCAGTGTCCTTTAATATATCACTGTTTATCTAAAATATCCATTGGCCATTTTTTATATACATATTCCTGAACCTATCCTCCCATGTCTTCGAAAAATAAACCTTACTATACCTTATTATGTCTTATGTAGTAAAATGTAATCTGTATGCATTCTAATGACCATTCTTTATGTCTAGTAAAGTTTTACTCGATTGTGTGTGCACAATGGACAAAATCCTAACTCAATATAGACTACATCCACACCTATATATATAATAAACCATACTGAGCTGAAGATGCGATAAATTCCGACTCATAATTCATATTCATAGCTGAAAGTTAATTTGATCAATATTACATATTATTATGATTAATTATTGCAACCACATTCATAGCAGTAAAATAATAATAATAATAATAATAATAATAATAATAATAATAATAATAATAATAATAATAATATAATAATAATAATAAT
>JAUEKR010327504.1:0-13774 GCA_031762895.1 Corambe burchi
AGAGAGAGAGAGAGAGAGAGAGAGAGAGAGAGAGAGAGAGAGAAAGGGAGGGGACCGAGACAGAGGGAGAGGGAGGGGACCGAGACAGAGAGAGAAAGAGAGAGATAGAGATATAGAGAGAGACAGACAGAGACAGACAGAGAGAAAAAGAGAGATAAACATACATACTATTTAATATTATGAAGTCATCTACTAAGAATTATTAATTGACTGATAATAATATCATATTGGAATGCCTCAATTAAACAATGTAATATAAATCATGTGTGATATTAAACAAAACGATTCCTTTTATTAATAAAAAAACGAGACATTGCCATGTTAATTCAAGTACCGTATTTAATGATATGCAATTTCACCAATAAAAAATGTCAAACATGCTTTGTTGACCAGTACTAAAATTGTAAATGTTAGTTACTACAAACTTAACATTGGCGGCGATTGGTGTATAACTAGTTAATACACAACATGTAGTCAACCTATTTGTCGTAGAAGACATTGAACTGAAAAGATCAGGGCCCTCGTCAGTGCAAACTAGCCATGGGGTCATCAATAAAACGCCAATGATAGTAATTGTCTCAGTGGTCAAGTTTAACTGTTGGATTAGCGTGATGCTTGGACTCAGCAGTGTTCGAGAAAACCACAGGTTCCCTTGTCCGAAGGGATCGGTTGTTGGTTGCGTATGAAGTTCAGTTGGTAATATTATGGTGTCGGTGCTGTATTTTATGAATGATTTAAGTTCGATTCCTATTTGGTCCACTCGTATTTTAGAATGTATTAATTATGTATGTAAAAACGAAGTAAAAGTTGATTGTTTATCGTAACTCTAAATTATATGCCTTTTACTCTACTTATTTCCTTTTGTGTAAAATTGTGGAACCTCTGTAATTGAGACTCACAGTGACTTGGGAAACTCGACAAATGGGTACAAAACCGGATCTAATATGTTTAACTACTACGTCATATTTCATCCTTTTGGTCATAAAACTTGGTTATTTTTTGTTTTGCTATATTTAGTTTAGCTATTGATTGGAATCATATTTTCTAAAAGGCCCAATGCTGATTTTCGCATGTTTTTTTTTTATTCTACGGTTCTTACTTTTAAAAATGCCTATTTAAACTGGTCTGTTGCATAGTAACATTTATATATTCTTGTCACTTGTTTGTCCATTCAAAAAACTAGCTTATCGTTTTTAAAAAATGACAATTTGCCATATATGCACCAATATAAAAATCGACTCATGTTCAATTGCTTTTGCATAGACCATCAATAAAAAAAATAATGTATCTCCGTATCACCACAGCGCCAAAAAATACTTCAAAGATGACTTTTAACCCAAAGCCCAAAATTATTTACAATCACTAGACTATCTACACACCTATCTGACTATCTGTCTATCTATATGGCTGCTAACTCGCCGCCTACTTTTTAGACTGTCCACTGCCAACTAGTTTGGCCGTCTAGTCTATATAATGTCTGTCTGACTGTATATTATCTGTTGGACAGTGGACCAGGCATTTTCACCTGAAATTTATCAACACTTGTACCTATAGCTGTCACATTCCATTACGAATGGCTCGGTGCGTCGCCCCAATTTACTAGGTGCAGACTTTTTCATCTTTGACACCTGAGTGAGCCAGTCCACAACAGGAAATATACTACTGACTGCTACTACTGACTACTGTCTTTTCTTTAATGGTATTGGCTAGACCAAATGACTATTAACTATTAGAGAAAAAAAGGAGAGAGATAGAGAGAGGCCACATTATCATTCCTTTGAAAAAATTATCATAGATGTTAAATGTAATGACTTGAGGACTGTCGTGAACGTTTGTTGAACTATGATGGTATCATTATATTAATATAAGCGCTCAGAGCCTTCACATGCGGGGTGGCGCGCTATACAGATGCCATATATTGATATTATTATTATTATTAATAATATAATCCATTGAAAACTTATAGACGTATATTGAAAAAAAATACTATTGTGGATGTTTATAACAAACTAAATGAGAGAAAATAAGTGGAAGAAGACGAAGAGGAAGAAGAAGACGACGAAGACGGAAACGAAGAAGAGATAGAGATAGAGATATTCAGACAGACAGAGAAATAGTTTAATAATGTTTTTACTTACTTGGTCTTTTACTATATTTAGGCTACTAAAACTTCCACTAGCGACGACACCTGTTTGAATATTTATGAAGATAGTACCGGTTTGCTAAGTGCAAAGGTAGATGGATGGTTGGATGGTTGACTTACTTGAATGCTTGATTCGATGATTTGAGGAGTTTTGTGAAGTGAATTAATGGTGTCATGTATGTTAATTTATCTCTTTTTTGTCATTTAAAGGAAAGTAGGGGATACATAATATTATATATGGGCATATTTTTTAGATGGGGGATTTTGGGGGAAGGGAGATGTGTGTATATAATACTATAAGTATATTTATGTAGAAGATAGAAATAATAAATGGATTCAAAGAGCGCCGACATCTTTCATAATATGGTGCTGCACCGAAAGTGATTAATATAATATTAGACGTTTACTATAATATGTGATATTAAGAGCCTTATGTCATAATATAGTTTTATTTACTTTCATGATTGAAAGGAGAGAAGAACGATAGAGAAACGTGAGAGAGAAACATTAGAGGGAGAGAGTGTGAGAGAGACATAGTGAGTAAGAGAGCGGTGAATTGAGAGCTGCTAATATGAGTTACTAGCTAGTGCAGGGACATCATTTTATGCGTGGTTTTATGCGTATTAAATTATAATGCTATTTTTTTTTTTGGGTTGATTTTTTTTGTTTTTATTTTTGTCTTTACGTTCTTAACAATTAAATAAGCCTTTTTTATTTTTTTCCCTCCTATCTTTTCATCTCTCTGGTAATCAAAAATAAATCAAGTCTGGTGTCCTTCCGATGTACTAAAAAAAAACCCATTCGTCTGCAGGCAGAATAAATTGACATAATAGATAGAGCTAAATGAGGATAAGGCTAAGTAGGTCTATTCATGCCACTTTCAGATATAGAATAGTACAGATACATCCTTTAGGCCCTATCCTCTCCTAGAGTTGTCTTCTTTGTGTTTTGTCTGTTTTATCTGTCGGCTGACGAAAATTTATACCGAAACATCCAGTTATGTCTTCGTCTTCTTGATGTAGAGCGCATGCAACCTTTTTCTATTATATTATGTTCCGATGGACTAGATACATTTATAAATATGCCATATTATTATACTCTCGTACCCAAGTATCGGACTACATCTCCAATAATATCCAATAATATCTCTCTACCAACAATATCACAATATTCTCCTCCTATGTTGCGACACAAAAGTCATTATTAAATCTGGGGGTTGCTATAGAAATGAGTTACGAAAATAGAGCTGGTTAGCTGGGTTATTGTTGTCTAATGATTGCCTATTGTGTCTTTGAAAACACTGGACATAATAACAATTGGTTTTAACCGTTGGCTATCTGAATGAATCTGAGAACTGGGGTGTCCGGCTGGTCGAAATCATGACAGGATCTTGTTGTGAGTGAGAATTGCTGTTGCTGTTCGTCGTTTTTAAACCCTTTTGTTAGTCCAAGCTGGTCGGTTTTTTTTTTTGATCGTCTGTTGTATTTCCCTTGTCACACAGGCAACAGCTGGGCATCTACAAGGTCTCCGATATTAATTCTTTTGTTGTGTTGGATTTCTAGATTCGATGTCGTATACTCCATCCCCTAAATCTCGATACGATTCAATGCTGACGCGTTCATACGTTGTGTATTTAAATGTACTATGCAGTAATAGTACATAATGAAATGGGAAATAGATCTGTAAAGATATATATCTAAATATCTATCTAATTTGAAAGATAACATCAACAGTGTAATATTACAGAAAAATAGATGATGCTACGTTGACTATTACAGAATTATCATTAATATCATTACTAGTTGTTTTTTTGTTTTTGTTTTTTTGTTTGTTTTCTCATTGTTGCTGCTGCAGCTATTAATAAAAGATGCACCATTTCAATCGTTTTACATCAGTACAATACGATGGATAAAGAGCTACGGAAGATTGGTCAAAAGTGTGTTAATAATAGTGCTATAATGTTATATTGTCGCAAAGTTTATGTTTAAATATTCTTCAATCTCCCGTATTTGATTCTCTCCAATACCAATTACCATGGTATGATTATAGATTATTATATTATAATGATAGTCGTTTTTCTGTACAAATCAACAATAAACTAATATTATAGCAGATCAATATGATATACTCTCCCTTTTCCCTATCTATCTTTATTATTATTTTTATTAAGGTAATTATTTGCTGTTTTCTTTGCTCTATGTATCTGTCTTTCACTCACTCTGTCTCTCTGTCTCTGTCTCTGTCTTTCTGTCTGTCTGTCTGTCTGTCTGTCTCTCTCTCTTCCATCTCCCTCTTCGATCTATCTCTCTCTTTCTCTTTTTATTTCCCTTTCTCTTGTTCTTTCTCACTAACCATCCCTCTTCCTCCCCTTTTCTCTCTCCAGCGTGTTGATTCAATTTCTTCATTTTACCCTTTATTAAATCTCATCACCTTCACAGCACTATTTAATTGTCCCTTATTATTCTATTTCTGTAAATCTCTAAAGGCTCCGTATTGGAGGCGTGTCCTTTTTACCGGTTGTAAAAACGTCAGGAAGAGAATTTTCCCATCATTGCATTAGTAATAACGTGCATCGGTA
Organism: Corambe burchi; assembly: GCA_031762895.1. Classification (NCBI taxonomy): domain Eukaryota; kingdom Metazoa; phylum Mollusca; class Gastropoda; order Nudibranchia; family Onchidorididae; genus Corambe; species Corambe burchi. The sequence continues at coordinate 4,722 of JAUEKR010327504.1, forward strand.
CTTTAGCTGCTGTCAACGGTAATGTATCTCTTCGGTCTAATAGTCTAGTGATAGCGAAGAGACATATAATATTCCGTCTACTGTGATAGTAAGCAGAGCCAAGCTTATGAATTGTAACAATAGGTTCGCTTGCGATCTGGACCGGTATATAAATTGATGGGTCCGGATCGGTTGTACGACTCGGTCTCGGTCCCATTTTGAAGGAAATACGACCAGAGGCGTCATGTGGTTGCCAGGAAGTGACGTGAGCCGAGAGACAGGAGAGATCTATGCTAATAGCGGCTCAGCAAAGGGATTATCACGCCAAGTAAATAGATACTCTCATTAATAATCGCTCACACACATTATGATAATGTATTCATACCACTTTCAGATACACACTAGTACATAATATATACACCTTTTATTATACACACGTAATGTATCTTTAAAATAATGCAAATAAATACTCGATTAAAAAAGAATAATGTATTAAGATGGTAAATGACGACAATAGACAAAGAAGTGATAGCATTGGATAAAAATAGTAATGTTTGAGGTTTGATGTATAATTTCCGTATATTACAATAAGGCGACATGGGATTTAAAGTAATGCAAATAATACATTGAAAAGAAATACTATAAGATGACCATACCTTAAATAGCGACAGTAGACAAAGAGGTAACAGCATTAAATAAAAAAATAGTAATATTTAGAAGATAATAAAATGGCTGGATGTCTAGTGTGATATAATATGTATATTATAATATAGTGGTGTATCGACGGGGGATGTGAGAAGGTAGGAGACTACTGTTAATGGAACAATAATAATATGTAAATCATACTAAGATTAATGGAATATACAGTATGTAAAAATGCAATTAAAGCATTTACATTGAAGTATTCTGACCATACTTAATATTACAGTATGCTGATTATGCACACATATTCCAATACAAAGTATGATAGAATGATAACATACCGATTTATGAATAAATCGAGAATCAGAGGAAAGAGATGAAAACATGGGGTGAAAAAGAGAGAGAGAGAGAGTGAGAGAGAGAGAGAAAGAGAGAGAGAGAAAGATAGATAGAGAGAAAAGAGAGAGAGAGAAAGAGAAAGAGAGAGAGGGAAAAAGAAATAGAGAAAGAAAGAAAGAAAGAAAGAAAGAGAGAGAGAGAGAGAGAGAGAGAGAAAGAGAGTGAGAGAGAGAGAAACGAATACCGATATCAAGTATGTATTCAGACATTAATTCTTGAAGAAATTTTCTAATACTATTGCAATACCAGCCCCCATGGATATAAAAATATATATTTATTACAGTGTACATAAATTTAATTAACTAGAATGTCATTTAAGACTGGATACAGCACTTTAAGAAGAATCACAGAAGAGACAATGATACTCTTAAATGGCGATATCTAATATTTGTGTAAATCTGGCTATAAACATAACGTTGTTTGTCTAGAGCTGACTGACAGTTCTATGTGATTTTTACTCCCTGTCTATGCTAATGGTTTACTGCTCTGTGGTGTTGAAAAACATTATTTCAAGGTTTATGAGGCGATTCTTTCTTTTTTTTTTTTACCAAGATAGATAGGTATTAAAGGAAATGCAATACTTAAGGCATTGACTCAAATTACACGTAATTTAGTCGAACCTCCATGCCAATTTGGGTGGTCGTTTCAGAAATAAACACACAAGTTTATGTTGTTCTGTTTAAGTAGTCTTTGTGTCTTCTTTTTTTTAAGGCTGTTATTTTCCTGCTTTATTTTCATTCGTTAATTTGTTTGTTATTGTGTGTTTTATTTTTGTTACTGTTTTTTTTTTTTTACATACGCCGGCCATCCTTTTTCTAATATTTATATTTAGTTCATACAAGATTCTGTGCTATGATTGATATTACCCTTTTCTCTCCTGATAATATTTGCTTTAATGATATGTGTCGTTTATAGTCGCAGTTGTTATATTTGTTATAACACGACTAACCAACCCGGACCATAGAGATAATCTATAAATAGATATAGGAGCGTTAGGTAGATAGATACCTGTGTCCCAGACACACCTATGATATAATGATTTATTTACATTGGAATATTTTCTGATTTATTTGATTTTATCACGCGCTCAGTACAAATGCATAGAATGACTACCATTCCTCTCCATCCCCCCTCCACTCAGATACAGTGAACCTCTGTAATTGACACAACTCGGTGGTTTGAAAAATCGTCCCGATTAGCCGGTTTTTTTTCGAATTCTGAGGTGAATATAATAATGTATTTATTACAATTGTTTGCCACGGGTTTCGTCCCGATTTCTGAGGTGAATATAATGATTTATTTACTACAATTATTTGCCTGGAGTTTCGTACTAATTTACTATGCTTCCCGATTCCTGAGGGTCCCAAATATATTTATTACAATGTACAAAACCAGTCGCGTGCAAACTTAGACATTATTTTGCTTGCGTGTAGTCAAACTTTTATCATGAATTGGACGGCGAGATTATATTATTATTATTATGCTTATTATAGACTAAAGAACCAACTGCGCCAATATATCGAGGACATATAATAAATTTGATACGATTCCAAGGGGGAGACTATCGATTTACTCAACCGAAAATAAACCCAGGTATTAATTTACCTCCCTTGAATCGACACTGGGATAATAGCCAGTGTATTGATGTCGAGTCTCATAAACATGGTCACGATATTCGCACGAGTATTTATTAAGTATTTCGTGCTATTGATCAGCGATTAGCGTCCATCTTTTGAATCAGAAAACGACACTGGTGTTGGGTTTTCCCGTTGGATTGATGAATGAACATGGGCTAATAATATAATATGATATTCCGAGAAATAATATTAATATTGAAACGTAGTTACTATATACTGCTGATGTACGTATTCCGACCAGAGGTTGCTTTTCGTAATGAGGAGTAATCGAGTGTGCCAAATATATCCAATTTTTGATGATATCTCGCAAGCGCCCTCATCGTAATAATTCAATATACTACACACTATCGTGTGTTATTTTAGTGTCTCAGAATAGGCTCTACTAAATCATATGTGCAACATTTTAAAATTAGTTATACATTCTGGGCATCAGCATATAATATTGGCACGTTCCCATTCTTCTTCTTCTTCTTCTTTTTCTTCTTCTTCTTCTTCTTCTTCTTTCAATAAGCCAACTGATTAAACTAGTTGAGTATTACTGTCGGCGCGCATGTTCAAGTTATTTATTTTGATTATGGTAATCCTATCAATGAAGTTAACTTTTGAACTCAGGTTGTAACGTTAGTTTTACCCCTTTGAAATATGCTACGTTATAATGGTCAAATTCAGGTTTGTTGAATACAATAATACTAATACAAACAATCGTTCAATTTTCTGAGCCAATTTTATGAGTGATACATATTAATAGAAAGCAAAACTTTATTTTATATTCTTATTTAATTATTACTGTACATTATACCGAAGTTGTTTATTTTCTATAATGAATGATAACATGCATATAATTTAATCTATTTTCAGATCTGACATTGATGGACTCGACGAAACGTACTCCCGTCAAAGACTAGCAAAAAGTGAACAACATTATTTTCGAATGACTTTCAACTTTACAACTCTTGCTTCTATCACCCAAATTATTTGATATCATATTGAAATTAACCGTGTGCTGTACACACCATGCCATACAGTATGACGGAAACAAGAACAATTACTCTACGAACGGTCATCGCTATTTTAGCATTAACCATACCATGCATGGCCGAAAACAACCCCATTACCTTCCGACTGGAAGAAGGAAAACCAGCCGGCACTCCAATCGGTAACGTAGCGATGGAAAGTGGCCTTGAATCCACGATGACGTCCGAGGATTTCAACAACTTGGAGTATCAGATCCTCAGTTCGGACGGCCTGCGTATCACCTCTCTCATCACCATCAACAGTCAGACGGGTGCTCTCGTCACTCACGCCATGATAGACAGGGAGACAGTTTGCGATTCGTCCGCATCCACTTGTGTCCTTCAATTCGACGTCACCGTGAAACTAGACCTGGACGTTATTCGGCTTCTAAACGTCATTGTGGAGATACTGGACAAAAATGACAATGCGCCAACATTTGCCAATCCTACACTCCCACTCACTATTCCAGAAGATTCTCCAGTCGGAACCGAATTCCCCATCAACGGAGCTGTTGACAGAGACAGCGGACTCGACTCAACTATAATCTATTGGATGGACCCAAGCGACATTTTCGGTCTCCGAGAAGAAAGACTACTTGACGCATCGGTGCTACATTTGTCTCTATACCAAAAGCTTGATCGGGAAACTGTAGATTCGTACGAAATTCAGATCTACGCTAAAGACGGGAATACCAGTACCGCTCTTACCGGTACACTTTCCGTCGTCATTACGGTATCAGACGCCAACGATCACGATCCTGAATTCAGTCTTCCTACCTACAACTGGACTGTACGCGAAGATGCAGTCGCTGGGAACTTTGTGGGAAAACTTGAAGCGACGGATTTAGACATTGGACTTAACGGTCAGATTCGGTTCAACTTTAGCTCCTTGACATCCAGTCGGGTTCTGTCCCTGTTCCGACTTGAACACGACACCGGCAATATCTATGTCAAATCTACTCTCCAGTACGAGTCTAATCAGGAATTCCGTGCCGTGGTTGAAGCGAAAGATGGAGGTGTCACTCCTAGAGCTTCCCAAGCGATTCTAATCATCAACGTGGTTGATGCCGGAAATACACCCCCAAGACTCTCTCTTACTCTAGCAGATCTTCTTTACCAGGAAACGACGCTTTTATCAGAAGGCTTACAAGTTGGACATTTTATTGGAACTTTAAAATTCACTGATAATGACGATGGTGAAAATGGACGAGTTGAATGCCAATCCCAAAATGCTCATTTTGAGCTCCAGTCTCTAGACGACAGCAGCTATGCGATTAAGATAACGACAAAACTAGACAGAGAAGCAGAAAGTGAACTCAATGTACAGCTTCAATGTTTCGACCACGGTAGTCCTAGTCTTAGCGCTTACGTAAATTTCACTGTTTTGGTAGGCGACGTTAATGACGAATACCCAGTATTTGCCAAGTCTGAGTATGTCGCTTTTGTACATGAGCGAGTTACTGTTGAGAATAACATAGTCCGTGTATCTGCTACTGACCGAGACGAGGGTTCAAATGGTGAAGTGACCTATCAACTGACCGCTAACTCCAGTAACTCGTTCTCTGTTGACCCTTTCTCTGGTTGGATCTCACTGAAATCGCCAGTTGATCGTGAAGCGAGTCCTACCATCTTTCTGACGGTCATTGCTGTTGACGGTGGTGATCAGCCTAAAACCGGAAGTGTCACTGTGACTGTAAGAGTCGGAGATGTCAACGATAACGCTCCAGAAATAATCAGAAAAGAATACTACGTTAGAGAAAACGCAGATGCTATTTCTCCTGTAAGCCAAATCACGGCTGTAGATAGAGACGAAGGCGAGAACGGAGAGGTGGAGTTTGAGTTGATTTCCGACCAAGCAAACTCGTTCACTCTAACTCGCAGCGGAAGCATCGCTACCAAAAAAGTGCTTGATCGGGAAGATATTCCATTCTATTTGATCGTCGTAACGGCCAGCGACAAAGGGGCACCATCATTGACCACAACATCGACTCTGTCCATCTTTGTCTCGGACATAAATGACCATGCTCCCGTCCTCGTGTACCCGACACCCGGTAACGATTCTGTAACGGTCAGTGCGAATCTCTCGCCTGGAAGTTTCGTAGCTAAGATCATGGCGACGGATGGAGACGTGGGCAAAAACGCTGAGCTGAAATATCTCATCGCGGAAGGCAATCCTCACAAGGTTTTCGATATCGATAACGTCACAGGTACGATTTTCGTTGCGAATCGTCTCAATAGTGTCCGGACAAAACTCTATCGTCTTACTATCTCAGTTCAAGACGGCGGAAATCCACGTCAGCATACTCAGGCTTTCCTCAACGTCAACATCGATTTCACAAACGCCACCATGTACGACGACTCTAACGACCTTGAGCATAAATACGTCATCATCGCCGGTGTCATCTCGGGAATAACTGTCGTCGTTGCCGTTGTCGTTATTGCCATTATAATCAAACTGCGTCATTCTGAAATGAGCTCCACCGCTAACGACCCGAGTAAAACCAAAACCGAATCTAGAAATGGAGGAGTCGGTAAACGAGTTTCAGACTACGTCGTACAACCGGTACCCGGGTTCAAATCGGAGCAAACTGATATGGAGGCTGGATTCGACCCAGCGAAAACCAGTTCTAATGAATTTCCCTCATCACTGAACCAGCAGCTTGGGAGTGGACCTGGTACTTACTGTAACAAGTCTGCAATGACCCAAGACTATGTCAATCGACTTGGTGGGGTTTCTGTCTACTCTGGACTCCCTGAGGTTAGTGAAGTTTTCGTACTGTTGTTCAGTAGAACACGAAAGTAGCGTAAACTCGGAAATAGCGTAAGAATTTGAAATCCCCGTTTTTCCCGCCTTATTTGAGTTAAATAAATTTTTCATGAAAGTAGCGTACATTATATAAGAAGGCAACTCGTAAAAACATAAGTTTTTTCTCACCCAGCCTTTTAATTGAACTATTTATTTTTCATATTCAAGATATTATTCGATATAAACTAGTTTAAAAAAAAAACTATAAAAAAAAACACACACACAACACAAAACAAAAAACAAACAATAGGACTTCTCTCTGACTAAAAAATCGGCACTTTGTCAGGAAATGTCTTATAAAAATAACTGTAACAATGAACTCAATGGAAATAACTTATAGAATTGTATCCTAATTATTACTTCAAGAAACTGAGTAGCATATATGACTATTTTATGACCTCGGGAATAGCGAAAACTCAGAAATAACGTAAAGTTGTAGTGAATCCCTTCTATTACGCTTTTTCCGAGTTCCACTGTATTAGGTTTCTGTTTATACATGTAATGCTGTAGTCCTGTTTAAATGTTACATATCATATTGGTTAACTCGAAGACTTTTTCATTGGACGGTTTAATTCATAGATATTCTTCTTCTTATATAATTATTGGTAATGTTAATGTTGTTTTGTTGACTACGCTTGTAGTGATCTGATTTGGTTCGAATGGGTGTTTGTGACAACAACAAAAATGGATCGCTTCATCTGGAGTTCGCTACAACATTGTACTTTGCGTTGTGATAATGGGGCCGCTCAATGAAAAAAAAAAAAAGATTCTTACATCCGAAAATTGCTGCAACTGAGTCCGCTACCAGCGAAGGCAACTGTATTTGTTGTGGGGCTGTTGTTTTTGTTTTTTTCCTTCTTCTTCCCAACCATCTCGTATTCAAATTATAATAAAACAAAACACAAAACTGATAACCGCTGAGATAATAAGGCATGTTGTTTCCAAACATTATTATTACTGAGGAAGCAAACAATAAATAAAGAGCCGCATTAAATTATGCTAGAAGCATTACTCCATGCTTAAAATTGAAAGTTATTAAGAGGAACTATGAAATATAGTAGTAGAGTTCAGCATTATTTTCTACAACCCATTTACCCATTTCTATCATGAATGCATCCACCTTTAACTATCTAGTTCCTCAAGTAATACAGCGATAAGATTAACCTTCCTTAATAATAAAGACAACCTCTTATTACCGTGGATAACTCAAGTGAAACAATAGATACAAAGGGCGGCTTTAATCTTATAAAAGCGTCAAATCTTTATAGGCGCGTTCCTAGGCAACTAGGAAATCTAATTGATTACGTCTCTATGACGCTTAAATTGCGTCATATACTATCTTTAAACCGTGACGTATCTACTTCAAATGACGTCACAAATCAAACATAAGTCTCGAAAAGTTGCGAAGGGCTTTAAACCGACCACCTACATTATATTCTCTGATAGTCACCTTCCTGTTAAACAGTTACCTCTTTGTGGGATTTGAACCCGGGGCAACAAGGCATGCCTCTATTCAAATATAATTTGACTTTGCACTCAATATTTCTCTTTGCACTTCGTGTTCAAATAATAGAAGTCTAAACTTGGTGACCAAAGAGGAGTCGGTGTTGTTCTGATTAGATTGATTGGTTGTACTAACTGAATTGGAAAGACAGGTCACAGAGTTACTACACATTGTATGGGCAGAATTCAATTGGCCCTTGTATTTATGAGAAATACAGAACTAAAAGTGAATAATATTGATGGTTAAGAGAGTAATAAGATTGGTAAGGCAGGATGGCAGAGATGTGAATCTTGAAAAAATGTGCATAGTAATTGTGACAATGGATTAAATAAAGTTAAATTGATATTATTATAATATATGAATTCATGTTTGCTAAGATAAAATACAATATTACATGATTAAGTTTCCTTTATGGTGATGATGGTGAAAGCAACGCATCAACATTTTCGCAAATTTAAAAAAAAATCTACTTTATCATCAAAACGAATAAATCGATTGCCTGGAAAACTAGTTCAATTCTTTGACTGAACTGTAAAGTAAGAAGCTCCGTTTTAATTTATATTCCATAAGGATAATTGATTTGCAGAGTATTGCTGAAATAAAACTTCAAATTGTTCAAATCAATTTAAATAATTATATACTGGAGAGAACCCCCCCCCCCCCCCCCACTCCCACACACACACACTAAAAGATAAAAAATAACAACCCCTTTATTAAAGAATAGTTTGTCTGCATATTAATGTGCGACTCTCATGAATCTAATCACTTGATGAACAGCTTGACTGTCTTCATTCGTATTATAATAATTGATACGATTCAATAATAAACTGCTATATTGTATTGCTAATCCTCTTGAAGATGGCGTAAAGTCACTTACAGATCGGGCCTTTTTGTTATTTATTAACACTTAACAAATTATTTGTTTCTAATTCTTATGATCAAGCTCGTGCACGTCTCTTTCTTTGCGCTTTTTTTTTTATCGTTATCTTTACCGGTGGTATAAACTAGTGAAAAACGACCAACTGTCGTACCGTTGTGTAGCCAGATTGCTAGCCGTGTGGCCGGTAGCTTTG
>JAUEKR010328614.1:0-13760 GCA_031762895.1 Corambe burchi
CCCAGGTTGGCTCTTGAAATCCCAGTTTTTTGCACCTGAGATCCCAGGTTGATACCCTGGAAGGTTGGCAGGTCTGCAGTAAAGATGTGATTTTAATTGTCTTCATGTTTGTTACTCAGTATATTATTTTTAATCTTTAACTTTCCCCCTTCAAGTTTTATTTATGTGAGGAATATTTAAGCTATATACTTTTATGTTTTTAATGGTTTGTTCTTGTAAATTGATCATATTCTCTCTTTCAGGATTGCAACTTATCAATGAATGGAACCTTGAGCGTATGATTGAAGAATTAGAAAATCAAGTAAGTGATTTTAACTTAACATTACAAAAAAGCATTATGTGCAAAATGAGAATATATATTTGTAGAATATTTTTTTAAAATTTTAAAACAGAAAGCAATGTTAATTATGTTCAGTTCTGTCCATATTTCCCTTATCTGTGCGCAAAAAAATAAATCATCAATGAAACAACTGTAGAAAAGTATAACAAAAAAAATATTGGATGGTGTGCATCCAAGAGAACAATGAATATCATGTACAAGATTGTTCACTTTAAGAAGAATCTACATTCATTGTGATAAGTAACTTGAAATATTCTATTGAGATATGGGTTTAAAGTTGGTGTAGTTTTTGTTTTTAGTTGTAGCAATATTATTTTATTTAATATGCTTCGATTTGAACTTCTGTCTTAGAAAAAAAAAAGTTTTTTACTTTTATTAGTCATTAAAAGAAGGCTTAATAAATTGTGATCGATGCTTGCCAGTGGTTAATTTACATTTTTTTTTCCTTTTAGCTTTGTTTATTTTTCCAATGCTCTATCCAGACCAATGCAGTGAAACCATCTTATCTAAATGTTTTTCTTTATTGGTATCTATTGAGTCATTAATAATAGGCCAAATAAATTGTCATTGCTAGCTAGTAAGTAATTTATGATTTTTTTAAAAAATTGTTTACTTTTCCAATGCTATATCAAGACCAATGTAGTGAAACCGTCTTATCAAAAAAATAATGTTTTCCTTAATTAGTTTTTATTAAGTTTGATAGTAATTAATTTATGTATGATTTTTTTCTTCTTTTCTATTGTTTACATTTACAGTGCTATATCAAGACCAATGCGGTGAAGAAAACTGAAGAGGGTTTAGGTATTGAGTATGATGAGGATATTGCCTGTGATGTTTGTAGAACGGTGAGTTAAATATTGAATATAATAAATGGTTGGATTAAGAGTGTTTTGTTACAATTCAATCATGTGTTATTAAGATTGACATTTTGTTGTCTATCACAAAAAAAGAATAGAAAGGTTCTCAGTATGTGGTTAGACAAATTGAATTATAAACATTCCATTCTGAGCATTAAAATGAAGAAGAAAAAATGTTCTAAGTTTATGCCAAGGAGTAGAAATAGGTTTTGTTGTACATCATATATATTTCTGTTGTCATTATGGTTGCCTGAAATTGCTCCCAGTTTTCAGCTGAGTATCTTTTCCAGATCTGTTAACCCATAGCTTTCGTGGAATTAAGCATTTAAAGGAAAACGATTATATCCTAATTTTTATGTTTCTGACTTAACTATTCACAAAACTAGCTTGACAACCCAATAAAACTTAACAATATATGATTTGTGTATGAAAACTTTATCTGTCATGAAATTTGTAAAGCTATTTTTTCTCCTCTTTAATCACTATTCTCATTTTTTTCACTTTCTCTCTCTTAATTTTCATTTATCTTGCTTGCATGTTTTTGGTCTTGCCTATTTTAATCCCGATCATTATTTTTTTACAGCTTGAAAGTGAAGATACAAATGAAATGGTGTTTTGTGATGGCTGTGATATTTGTGTACATCAGGTAAGTGCATAAGATTGCATTTATTTTTGAAAATCCAAAATTCTTTACTTATAATATTCAAAGTACAGTGGACTATGCTTGTAGCAATGTCTTTGAAGAACAAGAAAAAAAAATTGCTACATCTTAAGCTCACTACAACTGTTATATTTAGCATAGCTGTATGGGGGTGTTTGATGAAAAAACAGATCACTATGTCCAAAAATCACTACAAGTTATTACAAGTTAAGTCTATTGTATGGCTTAGAGATGGATTGTCCTTTTTTGACCTATTTTATTTAGTCAAATTGCACTTAAGTGTATTTTGAATGCTACCATGTCAACTTGAGAGAAAAAACACAGCCTTACTGAGCAAACAACTAATTATGGTCTATGTTTCTATTTTAAACATTTCCAGGCTTGCTATGGAATTCAAACAATTCCTGAAGGGAGCTGGCTTTGTCGGATTTGTGCTCTGGGTATCAAACCCATGTGTTTGCTGTGTCCAAAGAGAGGTGGTGCTATGAAATCTACTAGGTAAGTGATTTTCAAAATTTTTGTTTGTTAATTATACTCTCAGCTGGCTTCTATAATCAATTGTGTTGGTCATGATTAGTTATAGGTGGTCACTGCCAATTTTGGTCAACCACTGTCTGTTTCTATGCGTATGTTGAAATTATCTAGTGCTACTGGCTATTTTCTAAGTCTTGTTTTTTTAAAGTTACCCTAAAGCAGTTTGTTACATATTATTGTTAATATTGTCGGTATCATGGTTTACTTTTATTATTTTTATAAAAATATTTTTTTCTATAAATGTTACTGTAATTAATGTTAATATTGTTATTATGGTTAAGGATATTGTTACAGTTAATTGTAATTGTTATTATAAATTACTTTTGATATTGGCTATTGTTTTGCAATCTTGATAAATACTATTTGCATAAAAATAGTTGTTTAAAAATAATTTCACCACATCCTTAATCAAGTGATTGGTGATACCAATGTACTGATCTGCAGAATGACTGTTGGATTCTTTCTTTTTTTATATTTTTTTCTGTAGCCTTTCTTGGATGCTCTTATCTTGATCTTACCGCGGCTTGCTTATCTGCTTATTTATTACTTACATTCAATTTTTCACGATTTACTTAGGAGTGGAACAAAATGGACGCATGTCAGTTGTGCTCTGTGGATTCCAGAAGTGATTATTGGCTGTTCTGCAAAAATGGAACCAATTACCAAGATATCTGATATTCCAGTGAGTTTGCATTATTTATGCTTATAAAATAACTAAATGAGAAGAGAGGGTTTGTTAATGAATTATGTGTCATTGTTCTCTAATGCATTTTCAATCGTTAAAAATAAATTATTTTACCATAAATGCCTATTTGTTTTTTTTTTCTAGAGTAGTAGTATTTGGTAGTAGCGATACTTTTTCCATGGAAAGGCCCCTATTTATCAATACAAAATATATTATAAGGTTGCACCAAACACAATGGCATCGCTACAATTGTAATTGATTGTATATTTCCCTCTTTCTCCAGATATTATTATTCCATTTTATGCAGTTTTATTTTGTATACCTTTTGATCACATTCTTATATTCTATGTCTGAAAATATGTTTTAATTTTAGTAAGTTCGAGATTATGAAATATATTTTAATCATTCTGTCTAGGCATCTCGGTGGGCATTGGTGTGCTGCCTTTGCAAGGAGCGTCTGGGGGCTTGCATTCAGTGTTCAGTGAAGCAGTGTAAGACGGCTTTCCATGTCACTTGTGGATTTGCTCACAATTTGGACATGAAAACCATTTTAGACGACTCAGATGAATCGGATGAAATCCATCTGAGAGTGAGTATGGTTTTGTTTTTTCTTGATTTCCCGTTTTACTTGCCATGAACTATTGTGATCGGAGAAAATTTGTACAATGATTTGTTACCAATTTTTGTTCTCGTGCTTTTTCTTTTTATCTGTATAATTTGAATTGTTATTTATTTTCCTATGATCTATAATGCTATGTTTTTATACATTTTAGATTAATTTATTATGTTCTAGTGTTTCAATGATTTTTTTGAGTTTATTCACTATCTAAACTTAAATCTTATTTCAATAATAGCCTTCTATGGAGAACAACTTATTTGTATTATGTTTACTTGAAGTGAGTCTATAATGTTTTGTATCATTTTTTGTTTTTAATTTTTCACATGGAATTGCCCCGCTGTATTGGATTCTATCATTTCTCTTTGTTGTTTACTATCTCATGCATACAAAAAGATAATAGAATATAACTTATTTATGTTATGTATGCTTGAAATGAGCGATCAATGTTTTATATATCATTTTATTTTGTAAACAATATTTGAATTTCCCCCAATTTCTCTCCTCAGGCTTACTGTCCCAAGCACACCAAAAATAGAAATGCCTCTGATTCAGATTCACCCAAAAAGGATGATGATGAAGTAGATGTGATCAATGATGAAAATGAAATTGAGATGGCTAGACAGAGAATGGAAAAGTAATTAATATTTCACTCTTATGTTTCATTCAACTCTTTTGATTGATATTTATACAAGTTTAGGATTTGTATTTAACGACTGAAACTTGGTTTTTGGTTTTGTGTTGTTATTTTTTGCTTGTTTGGCTTTGAATTTTCAAAGCATAAGGATTTTTTCTTTAAAAAAAAGCTTTTAAAACTTAAAAGTAAAAAAATGAACATTATTAAAAACAACACTTAACCTCAGAATATGTAAAGGCTTGTTTTATGCGTACTATATGGTTTCACACACTAGGTATTATTTGTGCATAATAATGTTAAAATTCTATAAACTTTAAAGTATAATACTGTAATTTCCCCCTAAATTATATTTGTTGTTTTTGTTATATTTTTTGCGTTTGAAAAAAAAATTCACAGGTTGAAGCAGTTGGATGAAGAATTCTACACACTAGTCGACATTCAGGAAATTGCAACAAAATTTTATATTCCCGAGGAAGCAGTTGATGTTGTTGCCGAATATTGGAAATTGAAACGAAAGGTAAATAATGAAATATACAATCCACTTCACTTGTAGCGAACTAGGTTGTAACGATTTTCATTTGTAGCTATCCTTTTTTAAAACGGAACAGTCCATATATACATAAATGCGAATTTTTTCTTTTCATTACCGACATCGCTACAATTGTAGCCGGCTGTTTGAATGTTTAGTTTCCCATCACATACTGATTATTTAAGCTTTCAGGGTTGCCAGTTTTTATATATTAAATTTTACGTCTAATATGTTTTAAAAAGGAGTAAAAGGGAATGGAGGAATGTTTTTTTTAATAGTTATTAGAAATTAAACGTTTTTCTAAATATCCCGACTGTTTATGGATATATTTTATACAGAGATAAAATTGATTGAGTTTTTATCTGAAACATTGCCTCAGAATTTTGTGTCAATTTGCTGAGTTCGAAATACTGTAGTTAATCTGTATGTATACCATTATGCCTTTTATAATAATTTGATTAAAATGTATTTCATTAATATGTTTTGTTTATAATTAAATCCATCAGGTGAACGACAATAAGCCGTTGATCACTCCAAAGATGGAGGAAGAGGATAGAATGCAGAAGCAGCAAAAGGACAGCTTGAGTGCTCGTATGAAGATGTTTGTACATTTACGACAGGATCTGGAAAGGGTTAGTGTGAATTTCTTTTGATGTGCATTACATCCTTTGAGTGTTAAAAAAAAGTGTGTATTCAATTGGCTAGCCAATAAAAAAAATATAAAAAGTTTGGTTGCCACTACATCCCTACATTGAATTTGCCTTCTTATCCACCCATCAATAAGTGAGGAGTTGATATTTTTCTGATCAGGCGAACTTTAAGTTGGCAGGGAAGCAATTGACAATCCATTGTGTGAAGCTATCTGGCTGGTTTTGGACACTGCCTCTCTGATTCCCGGATTTCCATGCAATGGGTTTAAGATGAACTTTAAATACTTAAACACATATTCCTTGCCTCTGCCTTCCTGTGAAATGCTTAACTCTTAGAATATATCATATGAGAATATAATTAAATTGGGATATTATAACTACCTCTTTTATTCCCCCCCCCCTCCCCCTCCTCCTTTTTTAAAAGTTGAATTTTTTAAAACTTCACAGCCTAGTTGAAAATTGTTGGTGAAGTAATGTCTCAATATTGCAATTCAAATATCACTGAAACATTTTGTCTGGAATAAGGAAATCTGCAATTGAGTTAATATAAAATATCATTGATATTCTTTTACTTTTGTACCAACTCTCTTATGCTATATGTTATCAATTTTACTTTTCATTTATTTTAGTCTAGAATTTACACTAAATGACAAAACAATAGGGAAAAAAATCCATAATTGTTTTTTGAATTAATGATTATTCTTTATCATTTTCTCTCTCTAGAATTGTGGTTTAATCGCGTCATTTGGTTTAAAATGGACTTTTTCTTTTCCATTCTAAACAGGCAAGGAATCTCTGTTACATGATAGGAAAGCGTGAGAAGACGAAGAAACAACTGTTCAATCTCAACGAAAGCGTCTTTAGATCGCAGGTGTCTGTTCTCACCAATCCCAATTCGAATTGGGGAGCTAGCGATGCTGATAAAATACGCCAGTCGTACAAGTACGATTCATTATATTGTTCTCTCAGTTTATTTTGGTCAAAGAGCTCCTCTAAAGCTCCCAGGAAGAATCTCTTCACATTGGACAATTTAAAGACACCAAAAGATCACGGAGACGACAGCAGTGAATCCAGCTCCAGGGCAGCTAAAGCATCTAAATCGCGGTCTTCCAAATCTTCCAAAAAAGCACCGAAGTCCCCATCATCCAGCAATAATTTGGTTAAGAAAGAGCTGTATGAAGATACAATTCAGTGTGTTCTGAAACAGGAAAATTTGCAGTCACCAGAAAGTCTCAAGAAGCCAATCAGCGGCGAATCAACAGCAACTGCCGAGGGCGAGTTGATATCTTGCGACAATGACAGACATGCAAGGGTAAAAACCGATTCAAGACAGATGAGCCGTCTTGGAAAAGTGAAAGCTGAGGAAATTGTGACGAACAGTGGCGATGCTGAGGCTGTTAAGGATGACAAGAAAGTTGGTGGTGGTGGCAAGGAGTCTAATGTTAAAGATAAAAAGAATGCCGGCAGTGACCTGAAAATGAGACTTTCGTCTATACTGCAGACAAAGAAATTAATGCAGAAGCAGGACAAGCCAGGTGAGAATGCAGCTGATTCTTTAGATCAACAGTTGATTGTGAACGTTGAAGGTGATTCAGACAGTGATGTCTTTGCCGAAAGCCCAGCCATCACCGCTTTAGCGTCGTCTCAGGAAAAGACGCGGAATTTGTTTGACCAGTTTGAGATGAAGAAGGAGGATTTTTCTCCGGTTCCAGCGTCGAAGATCCCCGATCTGTCTTCTCCGGATAAGTCGCGGCGCAGTAGGAGCCCCTCTAAACGTCACAAGAAGAAGAAAAAACGCAAGCACCACATGTTTTCCAATTCATCCTCAGACCAGTCTTCTAGTGTGTCCATTAATAAACCTTACGATTCTGAATCGATCATCTCTCCAGACATTGACAGTGGGTCAGTTGCAGAAAGTCTTTTAAACGATGAAAGTGCTAGGAATGACTCGCTAATGAGTCCTGTTTCAGCTCCTGAGTCGATAACCCACCAGGAGGAATCATCTCATTCGACTGAAAAGCATCGCAGTCCTTCGAAGCGACGCAAAAGCAAGAAAAGGTCACGGTCGCGTGGTGATAGACAAGAAGATAGGCTTTCGTCCAAACATCGTATGAAATCCCCCCATACATCTCCTGGTCAATCTCTACCAATGCTACCCTCTCCCCGTGTTGACCCGAACAATGACTATGCCGTAATCGACGGTGACATTTACATCCCAAGCGGGAAAATTCAGGTCACAGAGCGTGATATAGTGTTGAGCGATCCCAAAGTGGAAAAGACGCGTGTTCAAAGTAAACTGAGATTGAAAAAACAAACCAACTCTCCGATCAAAGGCGTTGTCTCTTACGAAGTTGTGAACAACGACTTCCTCGATGAAATGATTCAAGATGTGCCAAAAGATACCAATGAAGATATTACGTCTGAGACGCCGCAAACTGATGAATGCAGCAGTAGGCAAGCTGAAAAATCAGAATCCAAAGAAAAACACAGCAGTGCGACAGATGATGCTGTAACAGATTCAGGAGGGTTCACTAAAAGGAGCCATTCTAAAAGGAGTAGCTTATCTCAGGGACGGCTATCGGATTACTTCCACAAGGGAAGCGTAAAAAATGACTTAGATCAAGATTCAATCTCCCAGGAAGAAGATAGAAAAAAGGCATTTTCTCCACCCCACAGAAAACTCAGGGAAAAGAATAAGAAAACGGACACTAATCTGAATAAACTTTTAGTAGATTCCGTAGAGAATGTTGCCAAGATTATTCATGACGATGTTATTGAGGAGAGCAAAAAAGCAGAAATTATGCAGGTGATCACAGAATTATCTCCTGCCAGAAAAGATAAGCTATCTAGGAGGTCACTACGCAGTGTGACACCGCAATCTGTTGAGCTTGGGTATTCGTCTGACGAAAATTTCGTCCCAGCTCCTGGACGGAGAGTTAAATCGCCATCTAGTGATAAATTTCATAGATCTCACCGACACAGGGCTTCTCGGAGATCTGCAAACGAGAAGGATATGGTCAACGATACAGATTCTGTGCGTTCGTCTTCTCCCCAGGCAAAGCGCCCTCGCCGGCGGAAATCTAGTCCCGTTGTTAAATCTGGCCCTTTTCCCAATAGACCTGAGTTAAACATGATTATTGACAATTCCAAATTGATTGTGAAGAATTCGTTGAGGAAGAACGTTGGTGATCGTCTGAGTCACATGTTGAAGAGCAAAAGTAGATGGAGTAGGCGTTGTGGTCTCAATCAGTTGACGCTTGACAATTTTGTGAAATCTAGGAATTCCGAAGCGCTGACTAAGTCCGGCCTAATAAACGACGACACTGACGACGATACGATCAGCGTGCCAGAAGTCCATACTGATCTCAGGTCGTCCCCACGTCATGCCAAGGACTCCGGTCGCCGAGTACCCCCAATTGGCGATGATCCACTAGTGTCCGGCTCTCTATCTCTGAAACTGTCTCACAACGGAACTAATTCACCGGCTAAGAAATATGTAAGTAGTAGTCCTGGTGGTAAAACACGCTCTTCTCACAGTGATTCCAGAGGGGAAATTGTTAAGGATGGAGAGGTTACGCCTAGTAAACGGGGGAATTCTATTTTTAACCACGACAGTAGTTATGATCTAGTTAGAACACTCCGGTCGCAATCACCTATTTCTTCTGAGTGCAGCGAGGTGTCATCACGTCATCCGGCGATGGGGTCAAGGGAGAGCACACCGCCACGCAAGGGAAAGCGTCATCGGACTACTGAAAATTCTCCCATTACTCCTAGTCGTTTAAGGAACCGAGATGGGGGCGTTGTTAAACCATCTCCTGCAAAGTCCTCTTCTTGACACCTATAGACTGACTGGCTGTGGGATGGGAAAAGATTTATAATTTATTGTTGACTAATGTTATGATCCGTTGTTGTAACCTTACGTGTAAACCTTGAGCGTGAATGAATACGTTTATGACCACTACATTACATGCCATGACATATATGTACAGTGAGTTGTACGCATGCCTTTTCACCACACTTGGCTAAACATAGGTAGAAGTGGAAACCTGATGCAAGATTTATTAGACCAAAGCGAAAGTACGTTAAAATCAAATCACAGATGTGTCAGGTATTCATTGAGTAAAGAATGATTAAGCAGAGAGAAATTTTGCAAGAAAAAATGCTGTTTTTGTCTGTCCAATTTTATATCAGGTTTTTACTGTATGTTTACCTGTGTGTTGGTTTTTCTTTCACTTTTTCTTTTTCATAATTTGCATCGCTGCACTGTTTGGTTTAGAAAGTAAGCAAAAATAGGCAATGTAACATAATCAATACATTTAAAAAATCATTTCTTTCTGGTCAATTTGGTGTTTTAACAAAGTTTTCCCTTTATAGTTATTTGTTTTAAAAAGAATTATTCATGACAACATTGAAAATGATGATTCCATTTATCATTTATAATCATAGTGATAAAGTCACATCAATATAGAATGTGGGCTACTACTAGCATTAATTTGATCTCACCTTTAAAACGATTCAGTTTTCTCTTGCTGACTACCGTTATAAATTTAAATATGACATGATTTATACATTATCGGTTAACTTTAAATGCTTGTTCTTGTTTCATACATTTTATCATGATATAATGTAAATGTTAGATTTCATGTTACATTTGTATAAATGTTATCTGATTTGTTAATTATTAAGGTGTTTATGTTAGCGCGGGTTGATATATAAATATGTTTTCACTCACTTTCTATGTCATGTAGATGATAAAATTAACAAAAATAAGCGTTAAGCGCATATTTCTCATCCTTACTAGGTGGAAAACAATTTGAGCAAGGAATACATTGAATAGTTAATATTGATGGGATGAGGAATTTGCGCAGGAGAGTGTTTTTTAATGTATTTATTATGTGGTTGATATATGATTTACTCAAGTGCTATTGAGGTTTGAGCGTGTGCATTATATGTAAAGATGTGTATAATGATATATATGATTAATGAAGATTGTAAATTGAGAGAGTTATATGGCATTAGTGTTGTTTGAAAGTTGATGTATTCATTATAATTTAACATTTGCTGTGATCCAAAAACTTATTTCCATTGTACATGATTTACCATTTCTGGTTGAACATAATAGATTATTATTGTATAGATTAATTTAATGTTTTAATATTATAGATGTAATTTTATTTAAGAAACTTGTTCAGTCTCTGTAAAGATTTTTATCATCACTTTTGTAAATTGAATAGTGTTTTCCTTGTATGTATGTACATATTTGATGATGAATATTTTAAAATGCATGATTACAGAGATTGTATTGTATTATATAATTATATTGCAAATGGCCAACATACTTTTGTTTTCTATATATGAGTATGTTGATGTATTGTAGGTACATATGTGTATATGTATATGTATATATGTGTGAAAATGCTCTCACTTTCATTTAGAGATGAAATTGAAAGTGATGTGTGATGTTAAATGAAAGAAAATATATTAATACTAGTACTAGTAGTATTATTTTTGTTATTTTGTTATTATCTTGTTTCTTTTAATCAATGTGGATGTTAAAGAAAGGCAATGGGGGTTCATTTTCTTTAAATCTTATTCTTTTTTATTTCTTTTGATTAATATGAAAGCTTTATGTTACTTAGATCGTTATTGAAAGTATTTATAAACTTGTAAGTTGATTTAGAGCCCCTGATATATTTTTCTGAGCAGTTTAAATGAGTTCATCACATGCCTTGGTTTATTATCTTAAAAAGAATATTTTTTGGTTACAAATAGGTGTGTAATTGTTATCAGTATTTTATATTCTGGCCTTAAACTTGTATGGTTTAAAAAAATATTTCTATGATTTTCTTTGTGAA
This sequence comes from Corambe burchi, assembly GCA_031762895.1. NCBI lineage: Eukaryota > Metazoa > Mollusca > Gastropoda > Nudibranchia > Onchidorididae > Corambe > Corambe burchi. The sequence continues at coordinate 11,365 of JAUEKR010328614.1, forward strand.
AAATGTTATGACAGTGACAGATTATTTTAATATAAGTTTTACATGTTGCGAATCTGTTGCAAGATTCTATTGCCTCTTTCTCTCTCCATATTCTTTAGTTTTGTTATTCTTTGTTGTGACTGCTTTTCAGCCTAAGTTTAGCTCATTTTATTTTATTTTTGTCATTTGAATTTTATTACATATTTATATTACACTAGTTTCCATATTTTGTCATGTCAATGATTATCTTTTCATGGCAAAAGCATGAGTTTGACATTTTAATATGAATTAGGCCTTTACTTAAAGTTCATCGATCATTGTGTCATCATGAATGTAAACGATTTGTATTTGAACAAAGTTTATTTCTCCCACCTTTCTCATTTACTTATCACCTTTTCTATTAGATATTGTTAGATTTGGTTTATATTTTGTTACATAAATCTACCACATGATGGATATAAAAATGGATAAAATGAGAACCCTGATCCAGGCAAAAATTCTCTTCATATCTAATCTCTCGCTATTCCTGATGTCCAAGTCCAAGGAAACAATTATACGGGAAAATAATGGGGATTCGAAAATGTCTGAGATCTAGTTAGTTCTGATGCAGTTAAACATGAAGATTACTATTGTTTGGGTTCCTCAATTAGTGAGGTTAATTATTCTGGATGCTGGATGTATGATATAATGTAGCAATTGGTGGTCTTGGATTTCGTGCCAATTTACTTTGCCTCTTCATTACTGAGGGTCCCATTACGGAGGTTTCATTGTGGTTTTTTTTCTCTCCATAAAAATAATTTCTCTTTGGCCATAATTTATTTAATATTAAATTATATTGAAATTGTTTTATCTGTTTGAAGTGTTTTCGTCTTTGGTTATTTGGTCTTTCTTCTGTTCATTTCACATGTTGATGGTGTTATTTTTTAAGTTTAAACATATAATTTGTATTATTTTTAGCTCCTTTGTCTTTCCTTTTTTGTTACAGTCAGAGTTATTTAGGTCACTGTGCTGGAAAAATGAAAATATTTATCAATATTTCAATACAATTTATAACTTTTTATTTAGTTTTGATATCTTTAATTTGATTTAATGGCAATTGTATTGAAATATGGATTCCGGTAGATCGTTTGGCCAGCCTAATTACCCTGTCCGATAGTTTTTTGTTACATGTTAAGTTACCAGCTGCCATCATAAGTAGATAGAACAAATCGATGCTTACTCATTATTCATTATGCTCTAAAGATTCACTGACGATTTATATTTTCATTATGTGAATGGATTGTTTGCTAAAGCTAGCCTTGATGATATGGTATAGTACTACTGTAATATGTGTGCAGGGTTGCCAACCCCTGATATTTTGAACATTTAACATACCGCACTTAGTCATCAATATTGTTTATCAAAATTGAGTATCACAAACACAGCAACTTAGCATCTGATTTTGATTTGTTAGAATTTCAATCTACCTCTTTTATGCAAAGGTGTAGAGCTTAAGCTGATAGAGTAGAAAGTTTGCTTAAATGAATATTTAGAAAAATAGTTTTATGTATCCTTAATTTTTCTCTAAAATAAAACCCTAATTTTTAGGACATTTTTCCTTGATTTTTGTCTGATCTATTGGAAGCTCTAGTATGTATGTTTTTTTTCTGAGTGCGATTTCAATTTTTGATTCTTTGATTATAACATATATGTCTCAATTATAATAGTATTGTAAATTTATCTTATCTGCTATGTAGCATACTTCATTAAAAGAATTTTCCTTTTTGAGGAATAAAGATTTTAGCTACATCAGTGGTATTTGTAATTGAGTATGATAATGTTATTTGATCTTTGAAACATTGCTTCAGGGAGATGTAGCCATAGCATATGTTATAACTAGTTCTTTTCTATATTATTGCATTGGCTGAAAAGAAAAAAAATGTTAATTTTGTTTTTATGAATTACTGAGATAAAGAAAAAGGAGGCAAAATTGATTTGATTGTGGCTGTGGGTGTCCTTTTTTTTAAAGTTTCCATTTCGCAAAATGTTTCATCCCTCCCAGCTGTTTTCTATATTTGATGTGTAATATTTTATTCATTCTCCATGTGCTATGTTTAAAAAAAATAAGATATCATGCCATAGTTTATAAATGGTTTGCGCATGCTGGTTTGAAGTTGATGTTTGTTGCATAGTTAGGTGTACACATATATGGTATATTACTGTACAGATTGAATACATTACTGTAGATACAAATCCTGTTTAAAAAAAAAAAATTGATGATACAGTCCAGTCCGCATAATTCGAAATCTGATTAACCGAATTTCTTTTTAATCGAAGAAAATACGATGTAATGAATTATTGTCTTTTTCTCTATAAAATATTCATGGTTTATTCGAATTCTAACAGTCGTCATTCTCTTTATTCGAAGTGCAAGTGCT
>JAUEKR010329725.1:0-12108 GCA_031762895.1 Corambe burchi
AAAGAGAAAGGCAGAAAGACATAGAGAGAGATAGGGGGGGGGGGGAGAAATAGAGTGAAGTTTAATAACAGCAAAATTTGGTAAAGACAGAGTGATTGACCAGCAGCTGTTGGGATGGGTAGAGGAGTTAATTAGGTACAACATTTAGATTTAATCCGTCATAAGTTGCCGCCATATTCTTTAATGGACCGTTGAGCAATCAATCTTAGATTTGACTAGAGTTTGATGCGGGACTGGAATATTACTTTATCACGGCAAAAAAATTATCGGGTGTTTCAGTTGATGTAGTCTTTAGCAGGTTAGTTCAATTGGTAATGCGTTGGATTGCTGTGGCTGCTGTGGAAATATTACGGGTTCAATTCCCACTATGATATAGATATATAGAGATAGACAGATAGATAGAGAGAGAAATAGAGAGAGGGAGAGAGAAATGTGGAGGTAAAACAGAGCGCCTGATGAAATTATATGTTGGTTTGGAGCTAGGAAGACAGTTTTGAAGAGATGTACAATATTTAGATTTTATCAGTCATAAGTTTTCGCCATATTCTTTAATGGACCGTTGAGCAATCAATCTTCGATAGGACTAAAGTTTGATACCTACTGGAATATCAATTCATCACGAGCATAATTTTATTATCAGGTGTTCAGGTGTATTCATTACTTGGTTAGCTCAGTCGGTAGGGCATTGGACAACTTAACTTACTGTGGCTGGTGTTGCCATATTCTCATGTTCGATTTCCACCATGATATAGAGATATAGAGGCTAGAGAGAGAGAAAACAAAAAAAAGAGAAAGAGAGAAAAAAAGAGAGAGAGATAGAGAGAGAGAGAAAGAGAGAGATTCAGTTTGAGAAGGAAACACAGAAAGAGAGATAGAGGGAGAGAGAGAAAAGGTTAGAGGAAGGGGCGAGAACGTGCAAAACTGAGCGTCTGAACAAATAATATGTTGATCTGGAGCTAGGAAGACAGTTTTTGGAGAGATGTACAATATTTAGATTTTATCCGTCGTAAAAATTTCGCCATATTCATTATTGGACAGTTGAGCAATCAATATTGAATTTGACAAGAGTTTGATGCCAACTGGAATATCACTTCATCACGGTCATAATTTTATTATCAGGTGTTCAGGTGTATTCTTAACTTGTTGCCTTGGATTCGAGTTCGATTCCCACCATGATATAAAGATATATAGAAATATGCAGAGAGAGAGAGAGAGAAAGAGAGAGAGAGAGAGAAATAGAGAGAGAGAGAAAGAGAGAGAGAGAGAAAGAAAGAGAGAGAGAGAAAGAGAGGGAAAGGGAGAGAGAGAGAGAGAGAGAGAGAGAGAGAGAGAGAGAGAGAGTGAGTGAGAAGGTTAGGTAAAACTGAGATGTTGATCTGGAGCTAGGAAGACAGTTTTGAAGAGATGTACAATATTTAGATTTTATCAATCGTAAGTTTTCGCCATATTATTATTCTTTAATGTTCCGTTGAGCAATCAATCTTGGATAGGACTAAAGTTTGATACCTACTGGAATATCACTTCATTATGATCATAATATCATTATTCAGTTGCTGTTTTCTTATATTTGGCCAAAGTTAGGGCAACTGGTATTAATAAATCATAAAAAGAGGCTAAGAATTATTAAGGAAACCCCAGAACATTCAATAATATAGAAGCGAAAGAAGAGGAGAAAAATATTTTTAAAATTACAGTTAGAACGGAATTAGAACCCACGACCCTCGGCACCGAATCATCTTGCCAAGAAGAAAGAGCTCCTATAGCCACTAGGCCACTCAGAAAGAACAAAAGTTATATTTTTGTAACCTAGTCTATCTTGGAGATTTCCCAGACTAAGTCAATGAACCCCGCTCTAACTGGAATTTTTTTCATTATTTTTCATCTCTTCTTTCGTTTGTATTTTGTATATTCTGACCTTTCCTCAATAATTCTTTGTATCTTATTATAATCTCTTAATTTTGTTAATTCAGTAAGTAGGGCGTCGGACTGATATATCTGCTTTTGCTGTGATGTTCCCTGATTTGATTCTCACCCTAATTTCTCGGGTATTTTTTCTTGAGCAATACAATTTGCGTCAGTGTCTTCACTTGACTGGTGATTAACGTTAATTTTTTTTTTTGGGGGGGGGGGGGGGGGAAGGGGCATAGTGGTACAGTGGTAACGATGTCTGCCTCTGAATCTAACGACCTGGATTCGAATTCAGGTGGACACAACTATTAGTTCTGTGTTTTTCACACCCAGGATAAGTAGGATCTGCCATTTAGTCTGTTCGGATACGGACGGAAAACTAGAAGGTTCCGTGTTTACTTCACAGTTTGTTAAAATTTCTTCCGTGGTTTTAAATCACAAAGAGCAAGCTGCTAAAAGCCGCAAACCGGGCAAAATTTGGAAAAAAAGTCCTACCCAGTCAACAGAAATACTCAAGCACAATTAAGTCAGTTGGCAAAGTTGAAAGAAGAAGTTTTCGTCATGTTCTTCAAAGGAACGTTGAGCAATCAATCTTTGATTTGACTAGAGTTGTATACGGGAGTGGATTATCACTATATGACGGCGTTAACATTAATATCATGTGTTCAGCTGCTGTTTTCTTAACTTATTTGACTTAGTTGATAGAGTGTCGGTCTGCTATAGTCGCGATGCTCCGGGGTTCGATATCCTTCCAAAATTTGAATTCTTGTGATCCGTCATTATGTTTTCAATTGACCGTAAAGTATCAATCTTAAATTTGACTAGAGTTAGGTGCGGACTGCAATATGACTTACTGACGACCATAGGATTTTCACCAGGTATTCAGCTGTATTTCTAATTTTGTTAACTCAGATGGTAAAATGTTGGACTTCTGTGGTGGCTGCTGTATTTTTTTCCCGGGTTCAATTCTCACCCTTGCAGTTTGTGCATTTTCATTGGGCAGCAAAATGTGCGTCAATTGCTTCAGTGAACTCTAGTGATATATCGTTAAGTTTACGTTATGTTCTTATTCAGACCGTGATTTTGATACGGACTAGAATATTACTTTAAAACGAACATAAGATTTTCAGATGTTTAGCTGTTAGTTTAGTGTTAATTATACCCTTCCGAATCAAACTTTTCTCCCCATCCTGGCCAGAATTTAAGGGAAAAAAGACTATCTCAGGATTATACCCAATTACCACTATTCTAGCTACCACAAGGGAAGCACATATAATTTAGAAGAGTTAGGGAGGATTTCGTCTGATCCTCCCTAGAATACGCTAATACGACATGCTGCATACACCATTGATATGATTTCCGTATTATCTACCATCATTAGTACTGTATCACCAAAATCACTTCTTCTGCCACTATAGCATAGAGGTAATAGTAATATGGATAGCATAATACATTGACACAGACATACCACATTCTGAGAAGAAGTGTATGCTCTACCCTCCCCTCTTATCCTCAACACTATTAGAAAATAATAAGATTATGTTTGAATATAGCGCACTTATCGATGTCTCAAGGCGCTCTACATATCGTTGATTCTCTCAGGTCAACAGCAAACATTTAAAATTGAAGAGACATTTTAGGCATGTTTACAGGTGTTTTTTTAAAAATAGATATACTGTCTTAGCAGTCAGGCATTCTTTGTCAACGGGAATCAAGAGGCAAATCGACACACATTATGTGTTTATTGACTTTTAATGAAAATACAGCAAGTAGTCGGAATAGAAGTCGAACCCGTGACCTTCGCCGCAGCTACTCGACCACTCAACCACCTGAACTACGCAAACTGCCGACAGCCAACAAAACCATCAAAAGCCACCACCACATCGACCATATCTACTTCAAAACGCCACATGATTTCGTTTCGTTTCGTTTCTCTTTCTCTGCCCGTGATCCATCTGTCGACTTTTTATGTTTTCTTCTTTTTTTCATCTTCCTTGTCAGTGCCATTTACATGTAACCGAATCTGTTTTTCCTCAATTGGAGAGTCAGGTTTCTAAATGGTCAAAACACACATCCGTTTAAAAAAGTGATCCAGGCCTTTCATTTTCGTTAGCATTTTTTTATTTTTCGTATTGTTATTTTGCGTTATTTTTGACGGATGAAAGAAGCATTAGATCTCCCTAAAACCTTCGCTACAGTGAAGCTGGGCATTTTTATGCTTTTGATACCTTATAAGTTGCCCTATTGTGAGAAAAGACGGTTGCCATGGTGAAACTTGCTCCAGAGACCGGAAAACTTTAAAAAAAATTTAAATATATATTTTGTTAGGGTTTTTACATGGTAGTGCTCACGGGCAATTTATTTTATCCGAATAAGAAGTAGCCGGAAACACTGGAAATGTTCAATTTCACAATGGGTCGCACCCAAACTGACGGTTTTGTTGTGAGTTGGTATAATCCCCAAGTGGGGGAGCTTTTTTTTTGTTGTTACTGCTGCTGAAAGCCATAAGAACTGATAGGCGTCAAAACCGATACCTTAGAGAAGAGCGGTGGATGTTCTGTAAGTTTAACTGGACTTAGTCTAACGATGACTGCTTATATCAAAGTGGAAACGGTTCTTAACGAAACTGCCAGCCAATGGGAGACCCCATAGAAGTTGGGGAACGAAGTAAGCTAAAAAGGAGAGCAATAAATCAAACAAAAAAAAAGAGATATAAAAAAAAGTTGATGCAATGAGAATTAATCAATAAAACATGAGAAAACACAATCGACGACTTCAATTACCTCATACCTCAGCAATAATACTTATTGCTCAATTATTGTGGTGCTCTTTTATGTTTTCTTTTTGTTCTGTTTTTGTTTTGTTTGCTGCTATTATTAGTTTCTGTTGTGCGTTATGCTCGTTTGGTTTTGTTGCAACATTTTGTTTTATTTTTTCGTTTGCTGCTATAGCTCTAGATTTAATTTTTGTTCTTTTGTTGTTGCTTTTTTGTGCTGTTTATTTGTTATTCATACACTCAAATTACCATTTTCTGTTTTAGAGCTAAGGATTTCTTTTACCATTAAACTGGGTTATAGTAATATGAATGCACAATTATAATGCGGTCAGTATAAATCCAACCATGCCGATTCGTTGACAATTGACTATAAAACATAATAATCCTCGGTACTTTCGATTTGCAACTAAAGCAACAGAAGAACATAATATAATAATATATGTAAATACAAACAGAGAGACGTGAAGCAAACCAGGGATCATCATACTGCATTTAAATAAAAGACGTAAAAGTAAGCCCATTCTAACCTAGGAGGTCTATTGTCCATTTTACTGCCACATTATAGCATGTTACATATTATTTCCCTGGTTCAAAGGCATTATAGGGTGATGTCCGAACATTGTAGGTACTTGACCCTAAGATAAAGCGCTCAAAGTGAAACTTTGAGAGAAACTGGCTGTTTTTATTTTCCTGATAATTTTTTTTAATGTTGTTGATTTTTATGTTTTGTTTTTTTATATTTTGTTTTGGTATAATTTTCTATTGTTGTATTTTGTTTGTTTATTTCTAGTTCTACTTTATGCATTGCATGCTGTTTATGGTTACATAGTTAAATTGCAGATTTCGCTACATTTGATGGATTATATTGGTATAAATGTGATAGATAGGAGAATTAAATGGACGATATTGGGGTGTTTTTCTGGGGGAGGGGTTTGTTGTTTTGTCGGGGGTTGTTGTGGGGTTTTTTTTATAACAGGGATTTACAATAATATTTAATTCATCAACATCCCGGCAAAAAAAAAGCATACAAGAAAGTTTCCTAGCGTGCACTTCGCCTTACTTATGTCCAGAGATTCAAACAGATTGACCAAATGACTCAACCCGTGAATGCTCAGTAGGGAACTCTCCTGTGTCTGGTCAATGTCTTCTTTTTTATCTGCTTTTTTATTATTATCACGGTGTGTTATGAAATCCAGTTTGTCTCTGCATGTGAATTTTTTAACAAAGTAACAGAGTAAAACCATGACAAATAATGATAATAAATAAAAATAACTACACCTTATTTCTCTTCAATTTTTTTGCTTGTTTGTGCGCTAAATTTCGTTATTTACACTGTTCTTGGTTTGCTTTTGTATTGTATTATTTTGTTTGTGCTTCTGATGCTTGTTTGCTTCGGGGTTTTTTTTTAAGCCATTTATTCTTTAATTATATTTTTTGGGCTGGTTAGTTGTTTTTTTTTTATTCGTTTATTTTTTGTTTTGTTTCTGTCTGCTATTTTTCTGGGGATGATTGGAATTGCTTTTTGCGCTGGTTTATTGCAGGAAGTGGTGGGGAAGGGTTACATATAATTCGGAGCTAAGTCTTGTACTATTTTTGGACAAAAATGTTTTCTTATTGAATAATAATAATATCTAGTCATTGAAAGTTTTTGGAAGGGTGGAGGGGGAGGGGAGGGTGGATTGCTGCTGTATTTTTCTTGTTTTGTCTTATAATAATATGCTTTCCAGTGGTCTAAGTAAAGGGCCCCAACAATGAGCGCTCAGCAGGAACTGTAGTACAGTGTCCGTACGGTCAGTGGTTTTTATCACTGAGTTATCCAACTGGACATCTAGTTCAGATCTTTCTAGTTTGTCTATGAATGGGTCAACTAAAATATGGTACGATAAAAGAGCAATTGCAATAGCTCTTTATTTTGGTATCTTTGTTGTTTTATTTTTTTTGCTATGTTGTTGCTTGGTGTGTTTTTTTTTCGGTATATTGTTTAATTTTTTTCTGGTTCATTTTTGTGGGCGGTTTTTTCTTCTTTCTCCATGTTAGTCGCCAAGTTTATTGTGATTTGTTTTGTTTATATTGTTTTTTCGACTCGTTCTTCATTTTCTTTCGTTATTATTTTTTTATATAAATTTATTTTAACGACAATGTTACGCGCGCTCTCTCTCTCTCACTCACTCTCTTTTTCTCTTTTTCTCTCTATATACATATATCTATATCTCGTCTTTCTCATTTTCTTCACACCACCCACCACCACTCTTCCCCCTGGGCGTATCTCTCCATTTGTGTAAAAACACAAAATACAATTGAACCTCTGTAAATGGGACACTCAGAATCGAGAAACTCAGTAAATTGACACGAAATCCTAGGCAACAAATTTACAATAAAATATAGAAAATCTAACCACACAAATCTAGACACCCATGTAATCGGGAGCAGAAAAAGGTTTGAAGAGCTCTACATAAAAGGGACAAATACAGGAAAGGATGTTCTTTTCCGTATATGTCCCTTTTATGAAGAGCTCTTTCAAACCTTTTTCTGCTGTTGATTTGTTTTGGTTGCTCTACAGTGGTATTCGGATACCCTGTAATCGGGATGATTTCCTTATCCGATCGAGATGTCCCAATTACTAAGATTCCACTGCATTGAGAAAGATGCTGAAAACATCAGCGAGACGTCTCAGCGAAGCTATAAATCAAGCAGATCGCTGTGCCGGTCAATGCAAACATTATTGCATCTTGTCACCTACATCACGACTTGTAACGATCGGACCTGTTCATTTCTACAAGTTATAGGGCCATCGGACAATCAGAGAAAGGAAGGAAGAGAAAGGTAAAGACATTGAAAGAGAAACATAGAGAGATAGAGGTAAAGAAGGAGACAGAGTGAGAGAAAGAACGAGAGAAAGTGATAGAAAGAGAGAGAGAATGAGATAAAGAGATAGATAGAAAGGGAGATTGAGAGAGAGGAAGAGAGGGACTGATACAGAGGAGAGGAGAGGGAGATAGAGAGAGAGGGAAAGGTGGGAGATAGAGAGAGAGAGGAAAAGGTGGATAGAGAGCGCGTGAGAGAGATTTAGGGAGAGATAGATATAGAAATAGAGATAGTGATAGGTAGGTAGATATATAGATAGATAGAGAGGGGGAGAGAAATAGATAGAAAGAGAAATATAGATAGAGAGAGAAAAACAGACAAACAGAGGAGCCTGTTAGCTGACATTTTTGTCAGACATTTCATTATGGATAGCTACATACCACTAGATCGGACAATTTTCTCGTACGTTTCTGAGAATGGTTTTCTTGGGAATTGCGTAAAGCCTTAAAGCATTGAAATAAATCACATATGAAATACCGAGAAATGCCGAGACTATAATTTATTCTGCACTATGCCGATGATGTTGTGGGGAAGGCGATAAAGTACAAGAAAAATTATATGAATGCATCAATTTGTAAATCGGTGCAAATGCATTTGGTTCACAGCAGTAATCCATGCTCCCTATCGCTTCTTTGATTATTTGGTCGTCAAAGGTCAGCGTTCCCAACACTGTTTTATAGTTATTCCTGCTGTGCAGCTCAGTATGCTGAATATGAAGAACAGTCCATTTCACTTGAAGTGGATTCGATCGAAAACGATTTCTTAAAATATAACGATCCTTTTTCTCTCTCTCTATCTCTCTCGCTCTCTCTCTCTCTCTCTCTCTCTCTCTCTCTCTCTCTCTCTCTCTCTCTCTCTGGAACGACTCCTATACAGCAATACAAAATATAACGGTTGCAGCAAACTGTATGTGGTTACCCGACAACATTGTTTCAATAGTGGTTCACTGTGTTTCTATTAACCCTTTGTTGCATGAAGTCCACTGTAGTGGACAAAGTTTGGAGGCCAATAACAGTATCAAGGTTTCCAGTTAGCCACTCAAGTTGTGTTTTGTTGTGAAGAGAGACCTTTCCTCAGTTTTTAAAAACCTCATAATAAAGGAGGGTAACTCTCGTTTCACTTCCCTTTCAAACTGAACCATACAAGGCATCAAGCAGTTCTAAAAGGTAAGCAAAAAATTATCCCTATTTTGTCTATTATCTAAGTTGTCTGGGTAACCTTTGACATTTGACAGACCTAAGAAATGCATCTTCTAGCTTTTGGTATGTTTTTAGCTGTTTATATTTTGTTTTTTATTTATTTATACCCGTTTTAGTGGCTTTCCACTGTAGTGGACACCATGAATACCGAAGGATTTTCAGTTGAATGGCTGAAAGAGTCACCGAAAGCCTCCCCCCCCACCCACCTAGTCCACCCCTACATCGTGCCAATGCAAAATGCTATTAAATGTTGACTTTGAAGGTATATGCTACAAGATGTCTTGTGGAGAAACATACGACCGGTTGTCGGAGAAAGTCGTAAATTGAAGGAAATAACAAGATAAAGCCGAAAGAAAGATGATAACATTGTCAATTGGCGGCGTGGTTAGCTCAGTTGGTAGAGGCGTTGAACTGCTGTGGCTGCTACGGCAATGGTCCCAGTTTCGATTCCCGCCTGCTACTGCGTTTTTTTTCCTTGGGCAAGAAAATTTGCGTCAATTGCTTCACTGAACGCTGGTGAAATAGAGTACCTGACCGTTAAGACAGCAATCTTGTCAGGAAAAACAACTTTAGCACGCCAAACAGGCGAATGTTTCGTCAGTGTTAAATGTTTGCTGTTGGCTGGTGGAGTAAACGAGTTGTAAAGCGCCTTGAGACTTTGGTGATAAGTTCGCTATATAAGAACAATCGTTCAATAACAAAAATATATGGTTGGGGGGAAAGGGGAAAACTAGGATACAATCATCAAGTTCCTTCGGATTGATGTAATCCTGTCTTCCCCCACTGAGAATGGTCACAAGCTGAAGCACGAAACAATTTCTACGCAAAAATTTCATCATTTTTCAGCGGAAAAATTGTACGGGTTTTTATTTTCCTGCAAGCAGATGCATAATTTATAATTCCAATCATATATATAGGTTATCAATCAATTGGAGATTGCTCCGTCTGAGAAGTAATTTGTAACTCATAATATTCTATGATGAGCAATTGAGCAGAGATAAGAGTGGAGGGCAATGACCGCCGACGCTGTTAAGCACAAAATACGATGATGATGATGATGAATATGATGAAGGATGTGTCTTGTGGAAGATTTCGTACGGCAGGGCATTGCTAGCCATTAACGAGGTTCGCATCCAAAACATTTCGATATATTCTACTTATCATAGTCAATGAGAATTATTTAAAGGAAAACCCAGAATAATATTGACGATATAAAAACAAAAGAAATGGAAAAGATAATGAAACATTATTTTCTTCTCTTCTTTCGCTTCTATATCGTCAAATTCGGTTTCCTTAATAATTTTCTATCTCTTATGAGTTATTAATAATCATTGTCTCATATGTGTTTATATTGTGAACGAGCTACTTTTGCAGTCAATTAAATGCAACTCCAGAACTGACACTTATGAACTAGATAGTAAAAGAGCTGCATAATTATTAGAGTAATAATACCTACACTCTATTATGCGAAATATTATGTTCTTATTGATTAGCAAAAAAGCAATAATGCAATAATAAAAATGACACTCGAAAAGCTATTCATATCAGCACGCTTGGTACAATGCAAACAGAAGCCAGAACACTGTTCCCAAAAGCTTATTAGACCTCTACATCCAATTAGATAAAGCGTACAAGAGAAAAGTATTCAATATCATATTCCATTGTTATGAAGATTTTGTAGACATAGTACTCTTGGAATCTTAAGTAAGTACATTATCAGTCTCAATCATACAAAAGGAGTAGGTATATTAATAATGAATGAATCATGTAGTAACTTAATTATTTGGAAACCCTCGGTGGATCAGAATTAATAGAAAATTGTCTCATTTATCCGGATTTCCCGATTAATGAGGTTTGATACTATACTGTATTATATAGCAATATGTTGTATTGATAAAGTATCAATTTACTGGAATTCCCGATTAATGAGGGTCCCAATTACAGAGGTTCCAATTTATTAATAAAACATGTGGTATTTTCAATAAGTATCAGTAACCAATAAGTACTTTTTGTACGTATATTAATAAAAGTGATATTTCTTTCTTACTATACTACTAATAATCATGGATTTCTAAAGTAAGGTTGGACTATATCAATAATAAATGACGTTTCTCAGTGCTCATAATCGGGGATTACAATAGTAGGTATGTCTATATTAATAAAAAAAATAGTTTAATGATACGTCCTTATTGTCAAAAGAAGTAATACTTACCAGCATGATTCTTTACAGTCGATATGATGGTATTTGGTACTGTGAATCATTCACTGTAACTGTAAGTAATAAGCGCATTGATCACTCAATGGTGTATCTTTTTATATGCTTACAGAGAGAAAAAAAAATCCTATCTGTACATTCAAATGATTTCGTGAAGAAATATGTGGATTAGGAAATCATCCCTATTACGTGGTAACTATACTGTATTTTATAACAAGTGGGTTGCTTAGGATTTTGTGCATTTTGCCGGGTTTCTCGATAACTAAAGGTCCCAATTATAGAGGTTTTGCTATAGTGCCATAAGTAGGCATGATAAATTTAAAAAGTAAAAATTTCATCAATATAACAGATATCACACTTCACCCTTCCCCCTCCCTCCTCCACACATACTCGTAAACAGTCACACATACCTCCTTTCCATCATTTAGCATTACCGGTAACAATAACATTCGGTTAATCGGTGTAGTACAACCGTTTTTCGGACAAGACAGCTGTGATAACGCCTTCAGTACCATAATCCATTGATATGAATCTATAGTTTTTCGGACAAGACAGCTGTTATTACGGCCAGGTACTTTATTTTTCCAGAGTTCAGTAAGGCTATCGGCAAATTGTTCTTACCCCGAGGCGAAACCGAAAAAGCCAGGGTAAATATTGATGAAATAATAAAACAGCTCCCAGACTTCTTAAATTGAATATAACGCGTTCACTACCAGAATCCATTGATATGAGTCTATAGTTTTGTAACAAAAAAGATATAAGGGTTGTTTGTAGTTTTAATCCTCTAATTGAAAATTAGCCAAGCGAAATGATGTTTACTTTGTGGATATTCAGTGTCCAAACACTATAATCTTCTAATTCATACAATTCGCAACAGCTTGATGCTCAACGAAAAAAAACAACACAAAAAAACAAAAAAACAAAGCAAAAACGAGAATATTATCATAGTCATCGTTTACCTTGAAAAATGTGTCCTATTCATTGCTATTCTAGATCAAGTCTAAGTATAGTCTTATTCCTTCTTAATGTAGTCACTTGACTCAATATTATTCACTACTGTTGAAATAACTGTAATTTTTGGGCTTTGCCAAGTTGGTGATTATATTTTAGCAGCCTTTTGTTAACGATTTAAACTAATGAGAGAC
>JAUEKR010330835.1:0-13751 GCA_031762895.1 Corambe burchi
ATAATAATAATAATAATAATAATAATAATAATAATAATAATAATAATAATAATAGCAATAACAACAACAATAATAATACAAATGATAATGAGGATGAGAATGATAATGACAAAAATAAAACTAATAATAATGATGACAAGGATAATAAAAACACAACAAAATAATAACAATGATGATGGTGACATTTATAATAATAGCAATAATCATGTTAGCAAAGTAGAAATGATGTTTTTGTAATAACACTTTTAAAATATTAATTAACAATATAACATTACAGTTCCAAGTTTATCAAGGAGAGCTTTTTTTCTTTGGTTTTGAGTTAATGAGAGAGAAAGAGAGAGAGAGAGAGAGAGAGAGAGAGAGAGAGAGAGATGGAGAGAGAATGAAACATCTCTAATTAGGACCCTTGGGAATCGCGACACCTTGCTAATTGGCATGCTAATAAATGGTTTTATAATCAGTATATTTAACTTCACCAGTCGGGAAACTAGGTTTAATCGGAAACCAATTACTAATCCATCAATAATGTGTCTCAATTAGCGAGGTTTCAAAGCATGACAAATGCATTTTTTTATCAATTTAATACAGGTAGTGAAAAGTTAATGGTACACACGTAAATACCATTTACAAAATTGTTTATCAATCAACACAATATTATAAACCAAATTAGTTGCCTTGATGTAAAGATAGAATTATAAAACCAATAAAACAAAACAAAATAAAAAAATGTGATCACATTAACTTTGAAATAGAAACGAAAATAAATTGTTTAAAATGTATACAGAATATGATCAATGTTTACATATTTATACAGTTTGGTTTGGTATTGCAAGAAAATGAATAAGAGAAAAACAAGTTTTAAAAACAAACAAATGAATCCTTTAAGAAGTCTACAATATATTATAGTTAGGGGTTTTAAGCATTTCGTTGCCTTGTATAATTGTTCTATGTCCACAAATATTAATTTTTAGAAAACACATGATTTGAACATTACTTTACTGTAAAAAACTAAAACAGAACAAACCTATTATGGAATTATTCATAGTGATATTTGTATACAGTGAAACCCGGAAATAGTGGAATTGACGAGACTGACTCAAACTTTACGCTATTTCCGAGTTCACTAAATTATAGTCATTATAGGCTACTCAGTTGCGAGAAGAAAGAATTAGAATACATTTCTATTTGTTAATTCCGTTAAGTACATTATTACTGCTACTTACTGCTACTTTAATATGATTATGACCCATTACTGACAAATGCCGAACTTTAACGTCCGTGAGAAGTCTCAATTGTTTGTTTTGTTTTGTGTTTTTGTTTTTTATTTTTTTTAAAACTTTTATGTGGAGTAATGTCAAGAACATGAAAAACAAATATCCCATATAGATGCCTGGGTGGATAAAAACTTACGCTTTTTCCGAGTTGATCTTTTATGTGACTACGCTACTTACAGGAGGGAAAATGGGGATTTAGATTTCTTACACTATTTCCAAGTTTATGCTATTTCCGAGTATGCTACTTTCATGTTCTATGCATTGTAATTAATTCGAAGTAAAAATCATGCATCATTAAGTTCAGGAATTGTTTCTAGTTCATTAATAATCTGGAAATGGACAAAGAACAATTGTATTAAGAAGCGACGATCTACACAGGCTTGTATTGCAAAATATCAATAAGAGGGAGAGAAAAAAAAGTAAAAATGGGAAACAAAAACAACATCCAGTCAAACCAACTAGAAATTATTCAACATCCAGTCAAACCAACTAGAAATTATTCAACATCCAGTCAAACCAACTAGAAATTATTCAACATCCAGTCAAACCAACTAGAAATTATTAATCTCACAAATAAAATCAACATCATCTCAATCTTAAAAAGAAAAGAGTGAGGGAGAGAAAAAACAGTATTCAACAAAAAATGGTGTAAAAATAAGGGAGCAAAAACAACAAGAATATACGGTCGGTAACGAACTCAGTCGAAGCAATGTTCAGATGCAGTGATCTTTATTTCATCAAACGGCTCTTATATATATGAATACAAAATAAAACGGTTGTAGCGATCTTTGGATGTAAAAATCCTTTTTTTGTTTCCGCAAACAACACATCACCACAAGCGACAATAAATTACTAAAGCAAACAAAAATAAAAATACACTGCAACAAAATTGAACATTTTTTGGCAATTTTAAAAACAAGATCAACTTCTTTTTTTAATATTGTTAAACACGGTATAGAAATTTCCAAAGAGTTTTAAAATATAAATTGTTTTTAAAAAAGTAATTCGTTGATCAATAATAAATGTAAACCATGAAAAATATCCAAATAAAATCTTTCAAGATATTATTCCAAAACAAAAATGAATTCATCTTTTTAAGACATACCATAAAAAAGAATTTTCAATATATATATAATTTTACCCTAAAAGGACAAGTTATTACACAACAAAAAAATTAAACAACTGAAAGAAAAATTTAAAAATACCATAATAATAAAGTATTAGAGAAAACACTATAAAATACAACTTTTTAAGAAAAATTTCAACTAAGAAAACCACACACACACACAAACACAGATATGCATAGTATGAAGTTTCTCGTAAAATAGTGGTTACCTCTGTTCAATCAATTAATCATCAATTTCATTTTCATTTCAACATGAAATTTTACAATTATAAAATACTACTTGAAAAAGTATAGTACTACATGCACATATGTTGTTTTTTTTTTAATGAAAACATTGAAGAGAATAAATCGGAAGAGCAATTTGTGATGCCTAAATCTGAATCTGAAGCACTACTGAATCATTCAAAAATGCTCTAAAGCTAACTTCATTGATAGGATTACCATAATCAAAATAAATAACTTGAACATGCGTGCCAACAGTAATACTCAACTAGTTGAGTCGGTTGGCTTATTGAAAAAAGAAGAAAAAGAAATAGGTGGTGTGTGAATAGAGAGAAGAAGAAAAAAACAGTACACAAATAACTAATATATTTAATGAAACATAAAACTCGAACCAATATTCAATACTATTTCTCGGATAAATAGTTCTGTCTACCTGTATCCCACAAACACAAGCATTCAAATAGCAAAAAATATAACCTTTATAGTATACATGCTTTGTCGGCATCACTGATTACAAATTATTTTCTTTGACCATTGCTGTTAGTTTTTTGTTTTTGTTTGGAGTTGTGTTTGTGTGTGTGTGTGTGTGTGTGTGGGTAGGGGGGGAAGGGACGGGGGGGGGAGGGGGTTATTTGTCATGATTTTAAAAAGGCTAATTAAATTTTTTCTTTAAAATTTAAAACATTGAAAAGCATCAAAAAATGAAACAAAGAGATAATTTTGACAAATGGTCAACTTCTTAATACTAATATTCTTTTGCTCGTGATTACTAACAATATTCTACAATTACCCAACAACTAAAAAGCAACATCAAGTAAAATATTGCAAATTTTAAATTAAAAAAAAAAAAAATAATAACAGGGAAACAAAATAATGTCACTTAAAAATATGAATAATAAAGCAACAGTAGAATCTCATTCATTGTAAATGCACAATAAAAAAACAGATATAGTGACCTGTCATAACGATTCAGTTCACAAGATAATGATTACGGATTGAGAAATTGAGTTATCAGCTGATGAAGCGGAATGGGTCTAATTCTTCCTTCTTCTTCTTTCAATATGCCAACTGACTCAACTAGTTTAGTATTACCATCACATCACCGTCCTCATTCGCTCATTCGCAGTGTGGATTTTGGTAAACATTGACAGTGAATTTCGCAAACAACGTTATCGACTTATACATCTTTCAATGAGCATTACTCAAGTCAAATTATAAGCTATCGACCTAATAATAGTTTTATTTAAAAGAAGAAAAATCATATTTGTAATGATACTAATAACTCAAAATCGTTGAAATTTACCTTGTGTACCGACTCGAGTCCGATCACATATAATGATATAACAAAATAAGACAACGGTAAAAAGAAAATTAACAAAAAATACAAGAAATGTAAATCTGTAAAGTTCAACATAATATTAAGTTCTAAAATAATCATATTCACAATTTGTTGAAAATATAGATTAAAAAGAAAACAACTTAAGATTATAATATAAAACAAATTGCAACAAAATAAAAAAGAACTCATAAAACACAAAATTTGTGTTAATCACCGCAAATTAAAAAAAAAAAATTACATATAAATAAACCCTTGCAAAACTATTTTTCACAAATATATTTTTTTATTTCATCATTGCTTTACATCTTCGGGATGAAAAATTTATAAATCAAATACTAATAAAGCGGAGCCTCGTTAATAAGGATGCCTCGGAAGATTTAAAAATCGTTCCAATTACCCTGGTTTACTGATTACAGAGGCGGTAAAATATGGTATATTATTTAAGACCATTTGCTCCTTAAAGCTTTGTATCAAATTGTCGACATCCTTAATTACCCCAATTACAGAGGTTCCACGACATAAAAGTTTAAAGCCGCAAACAAAAGTCTTTGATCCAGCTCAATTCAATTAAAATATGGCACTTAATGACAAAGATGATTTTACCTATTAAAATTAACATCTCTATCTGTTTAGATGATTTAATGTCAAATTTGTACAACGGAAGCCACATTCAATGAGATCAGACTTAACGAGAAGTCAGTCACAATGAAGAAGGATAATAAAAATCATGGTTTATCACCCTTCTTTCAATTTGTCTTGACATTTAATTAGACGTCTTAAACAACGAGACCTTAGTTCCTAAACCTAGTCCCAGCAACCTTATTATATATCCAACATCCAATGAATAAAGAAATGATCTCGTAATTAAGAATCTTAAATTTCACAAATTGCGCTTAATTTTGAAATTTAATGAACTTCGAATGATATTATTTTTTAAATGTGATCTTTTGAAAGGTAGATAAAAGGGGAATGGTGTGAGGATGGGACCAGGTGGACCAACAAAATTCAAAGTCATCTTTCAATTTTATTGGAGATCTGTAATGTAATTATCTATATTAAGGATAATATTACATTGCACTTATCAAGTCTATTGCTGATTGATTTAATTAACACAAAATTTAAAATCTAAACCTTGCTTTACCAACTAATTAATGTTAATGCAAATCATACAATTTATAACTTTCATCCAATGTCAAATTCCTATAGAGAATAACGAATTGTATAAAAGTTTTGGCTGAAGAGGAGAAAGCTACAAAAAAAAAAAAAAAAATGAAGTAAACAGTTCTATTCAAAATGAGGCCCAGCTTCTACAACATTCAAAGAAGTATGTCACAATCAGGAAAAGATTTAAAATCTCTGACGAATATGAATTCAGTACAACAAAAAACCATGTACACATTATTTCAAGATAATAATTCAAAAATTACAATTATTCACAAGTTTACTTCTGAGTCAATAAGTCGATAATTCGAAATCTAAATTTAATCGTCTTTGAGGATTACAAAATTAGAGAAAGGCATTATACACATCTTGACTTTTATAACAGTAGTATAACTAAAATAAGAAGATATTTTTTTATCACAGAGTATAATCAAAAGAGTAAATTAACACAAAAATAAATAAAATAAAATAAGTAAAATTGTCATAAAATTTTTATCAAAAGGTTTAACATTTGATCTTAAATTAAAATTAGGGAAAGCATTTATCAATATTAAAATAAGGCTAGAAGTACATTTAAACATAATACATACCATAGTCGATCAATTGAATTTTTTTGACATGGAATATGCTTGATCCTATCTCGATTCCTGTAAAATGTCATAACTAAATCACAATTGTTCGTCATGTAAAATATATCACTAGATTCAAACACACTTAACACAACAACATAATATACTTAAATATTTGGTGAAAAAAAAACAACAAAAAATTAAATACACCTTTTGTTCAAATTAAAATAAACAAAATCACAAACACACACACAAAAATATGCATAACATGAAGTTTCGCGTAATTATAAGTCATGGAAATTTTAAGCTGAGAAGAAAAGAAACAAGCACCATTGCTACGCGTTATAATATAAACAGTTTATATGATATACCCATAATAAGCTATTAAATCTTTAAAAAATAATATATACAATGAAAAAAACACCTAATCAATAAACACATTATATCTACTCTTTCAATGTTTCAATCGTCAAAAAAGAAACAAAACATGAAAAAATCACTTCAAATACAAAAGACGTAAAAAAAAAAAAGAGGATCACAAATGGATGGATAAATTCATTATTCTAAAACCCTGTTAAAATAAAAAAGCAAATAAATCACATTGAAACTCAAGTTTGCCATAAAAAAAAAAGGGAAAGAAAAAAAAAGATTGCGATTAAATTCTAATACATTATCTCAAGCGTCTAAATAAATCACCACTACAACAGCAACAACAAAAAATCAAGAGCAGGATTTTAAAATAAAACAATGAAAAAAGGATCCAACGTCAGATGACTGATGAAATCATTATTTTCCTCAGCAATCTTCAATATTAAGCGGGAATTTTTTTTTTAAAACAACAAAATAAAAAAAATTAAAAAACCAATCCAATCCAATGCACACAAACTTTTATCCAGCAATGTTTGAATAAAAGGGATTTTTACCACACACAAAAAAAAAGGCAAAACAAAAACAAATAATAATGATTTAATGTCAGATAGTTGATCTAACTATTCATCTAATACCACTTTCATCAGCAGTGTTCGTTGAATGGTATTTTTTTAAAACAGAAACATTTAAAAAAACAAAGATGAACGATTCAATGCTGCATTGAAATATAAAAATACCATTTTACATATCAGCAAAAGCCATTCAATGTCCTACACACACACACACACACACACACACATACACACATACTTCTAGCTTCCACTGGGGGTAACACATACAACAAGTTAGAGAGGAAGCAGAACATATTCAACATAGTAACAAAACTAAGTAGAGTTCAAGAAGGAGTTGCATGTGCTTCCCCAGAGTAAGCTAGAGCTGAGACAAAACACAACATTCCTCTTTCTCAACAAGTTGCGACAATGCATGACCAAGCACGTGAAGCGTTGATTCCAGACAGAATTCCGAAGATAAGAAACACAGCCATCATCATGCCGGCAGTGGGGGCATCCTTCATTGGAACACATCTGGCATGGAAGAATACATGATTTTTGAGTTTTTGGTTTTGATTCTTCGTTGCTATACATAAGTTTATACCCAAAGGGCATTTTGTCATTTCGGCTCATTACCTCCATGAACCAAGCGCCATCTAAGTTCAGCGCCACCAAACGTAAGCAAAAAGAGCAATAAGGGCTAGGTAGCGCGGTGGTATGGTGCCTGCCTTTGAATCCAACGACCCAAGTTCGAATAAGGGTAGACGCAACTATTTGTTTTGGGTTTTTCACACCCATGAACTAAGAGTAGGTATGATCTGACATCTGATCTGCTCGGACTCAGGTGAAAAATTAGGAGAATGTTTGTAAAGATGTCGGCCGTTTCCATAGAAAAATGTTTCTCATTTTTTACACTATACCTATCCTATAAACTGTTCAAATATCATTACTCCCAGAACGCATAGTTTTCATTTATGATTTTGTCAGGAGTTTAGTCCCTTAATAATACTCTGTCTGTATTATGACTTATTATTATTACCAATACCCAATGTCTTATATTCCTCTATATATACAGTAGTGTCCGCCTAAATGCCTGCCGCCTAAATGCCTTAATGCCCACTTTTCTCGCGGAACGATTACTCAAGAAATGGCCACTTCCTTACCAATCGTAATTCCGGCTTAATTCCCGCTTTTTCTGCTTCCCGAACACCGGGCATTTAGGCGGACACTACTGTATTTCATTAACTGTGGTAATTTGGAAGTTGTCGATAAAATTGAAATGAAGTGAGGTAAAATAAAAATCATAAACTACTTACTTTGGTCCGTACATCATGGCAAGACTACTACAGTAACCACCTGTGAAACCAAACAGTATGACGGTAACAAGAAACACCCAATCATATTCGATGTACACAGGGATCGTTCTGGTGTCTGGCCTGAAGTTGCCCAGCATCATCAGCGGTACAAACACAACCCGCATGATGATCAGAACATTGACCCACTTCCCAGACGGCTGCAAACAAAGCATTGTAAATTTGTTTTGATTAATTAAAAAATGGTTTGAATGCAAATACAGCTATACTTCAATTTTATAAGGAACTTGGTTGAAGCGATCCTCAGTTGTAGCGATCCTATTTTCATGGTACAGCTCCTATACAACAATACAGTGGAACACAAAAGTAGCGTACTCAGATATAACTTAAACTAGGAAATAGTGTAAGAATTCTCAATCCCCCGTATTTTCCCCCTTATTTGAGTTAATAAATTTAGCATTAAAGTAGCTTACATCATATAAGAGGTCAACTCAGAAATAGCATAAGTTTTTTCACCCAACCTACTATATGGGGTATTTGTTTTTCATGCTCATGATATCATTCGACATAACCTAGTTTAAAAAACAAAACAAAAATACAACACAAAATTGACAAAATATAAAAAAACAAATGGATTTCTTTCAGCCGCTAACGAATGGTATTGGTAAGTCAGGAATGAGACATATTAAAGTAACAGTAACAATGAACTCAGTGGAAGCAACCAATAGAAAACTATTCCAATTCTTACTTCAAGCAACTAAGTTGCCTATAATGACTATATTATGACCTCGGGAATAGCTTAAAGTTGGAGTAAGTACCGTCAGTTACGTTATTTCTGAATTTCAATGTACAAACTACAGCAGTTGTGATAAATTGCAGATCTAGCGATCCTTTTTGTCGTACCCCAATCACATCACAACAAGTGAAGTCGACTGTATTCAATTTAAACAAATTTTTAAGAGTATTGTCAAAAGAAGTGGATGATGAAAATAAACACTAAAACCAAAAACATGGATTCTTTGACAACTAGCGCCATCTACACAAATGCGTGAAAATGAAATGGTTGTTAGGGACGCGTACATTGACATCAATAATAATCTGAGAAATAAAATGTCAATAATTGCTCGTAAACACGTTTATTTGAGGATATTTTTTTTATACTATCACAAGGCTTATTCCAACAAGGTTATTAACGTAAATTATACATATATCATATTCCAACAAACATCATTATTTAATCATCATTATGAGGTGTGTTTTAGGGAAAAATTTTCTAATGCACTGAGTGGTCCCAATTAAAGCAAAAGTTTCAATGTACTTATATTATATATACATAAATGACTGAAGTGGTCTTACCCATCTGATAAATTCTGTGACCAAGTTTCCGAAGGCGGCAAAGAAGTTAAAAAACAGGAAACAAAATATGGCTGTAAAGAAGTTATCTGCAATTAGAAAAAAGAAATAAGAGATAGAGAGAGAGAAAAATAAAAAAATTATTTAAAATAAAAATAAAATGAATGTCATATAAATAATAACCTATAGAGTTACAACCAGTCAACTATCATAAGAAAAGGCTGCACTCTACCATACTGAAGAAAAAGTAAAGATAGTTCTTATATAGCGCACTTATCACCAAAGTCTCAAGGCGCTTTTCATCTCGTTTACTTCCCCCAGCCAACAGCAAACATGCAACAATTACGAGACATTCGCCGGTTAGGCGTGTTACAATTGTTTTCCGGACAAGACAGCTGTCTTAACGGCCAGGTACTCTATTTCACCAGAGTTCAGTGAGGCAATCGACGCAAATTTTCTTGCCCAAGGAAAAACCGCGTTAGAGAGTGGGGATTGAACCCGGGAACATTGCCGTAGCAGCCTCAGCAGATCAACGCCTCTACCAACTGAGCTAACCACTTTGATGCTATGTGTGCTTACCAGATGCTATCATGCATGTGGTCAACAGTGGCCTATATTATATTATATGCATATTATTATGCTTACTATATTGCTGTAAAACAAATTATCAACCTCTATTTCCTCTTAGGTCTAAACATCTTATCTATTCATATATCCTATATCTTCTTTATATCACCATCATTATATATCATTATCATTATATATCTGATTTATATATCATGTATTTATTCAAATATATATTATATTAAATATTTATTTTTTTGCGCTTTCAATTTTTATACATGTCTCTACCAACTGAGCTAACCACTTTGATGCTATGTGTGCTTACCAGATGCTATCATGCATGTGGTCAACAGTGGCCTATATTATATTATATGCATATTATTATGCTTACTATATTGCTGTAAAACAAATTATCAACCTCTATTTCCTCTTAGGTCTAAACATCTTATCTATTCATATATCCTATATCTTCTTTATATCACCATCATTATATATCATTATCATTATATATCTGATTTATATATCATGTATTTATTCAAATATATATTATATTAAATATTTATTTTTTTGCGCTTTCAATTTTTATACATGTCTTAACTGAATTTCACCTGGTGGGAGAATGACAGTTACAGAAACTAAAATTTAACAAACGTTCCTTTGTCTGAAAGGTTTGGAAAATATACTTAGTCAATTTGAAAATTATAAGGTAAAACACATAGTCAGATGTGAAGCTATTTCACTTGATCAATCCTTACAGAAACCATTAATAGACACATGATCCAACCTATGGTAAAATGACAGCGAAATAAACCTGTAATGGTCTAAGGGAAATAACCCTATCATAGATTGGTTATTTATAGTAAATTTTTCATATTGATTATGTCCCTCATAATATGATGTTTATTGATGTAATAGGTTTGCTATTGCTAGAGTAATGTCCCTTTATCTTCCTGTCATATGATTGTCCAGTTATTTCCTGTCCTGTACACATGTCTCAGTTCCTCTCTTGACTCTGAGCAATAAAGTTGTGTTTCTAATCAAGTCAATCAGTATCAGATGTTATTAATTACAAAATCATTACTAATTTCAGTAAATTTGCTGAAAAGTTTCATCCCTAGAATGATGTATAATAATGTGATAGCAATCTGTATAATAACAAAAAATTTAAAAAAGAGCAGAAACAAAAAAAAACTTACTATCCATGTCCATTTGCATTGGCTTCACATCACTGACAACAGCGGGGAAGAGAAACAGTGTGATGAAGAACGTAAACCAGACTCCAAAACACATGTGCCATATCTAGGAGACGGGGGGGAGGTGAAAAAGGAAACAAAGAAGTTGATAGGGTATTATTGCAATGTTTTAATATTGACATCGGAGAAAATTGCCATTTGAAACACCAAATTTGGCTAAAATTTGCCATAATAAAATGAACATTGTGCCACAAAAAATTGCCAAATTTGCCAGATTTTGCCGTAAAAATTGCCCAATTTTGTAAATTTATGCAATTAATGAGAATTTTTTTGTTATCAGAGAACAAGAAAATAACATTGATATAAAGATGCACACAAAAAATAATTCAGTAGCAAAACATATAGAAAAATTATTAAAAACATCAGGGCTATGCTGACTTTTGTTATTTCACCATTTCTTAAAGCCATTTGAGTTCAAAAATGGCCAAAAATATGATTTTTCATGAAAAAAAAATCAATTTGCCATTGCGGCCGCGAAAAATCACAATGACAGATATTAGTTGTTAATAAAAGGAAACAATCATTAAATATAATCAGATATTGACCATCAGTTGATTGATGAAGTTATGTCCCATTTATAATGGTTTTAATTAATAAAGTGTCAGTTTATCGGCATTTCAAACAAAAACAAAAAAGATATTAAATACTGAGTTACCAATTTTCCGGTATTGGGCTAAGGCCTCTTATTATATGAGAAAATTTGATAAATATAACTTACCAAATTTCACCAAAAATCTACTTCTGCTGAGGAGGTCAAGCAGAGGTGAAGAAGTAAGCTAAGAAGACTAGGTCTGGTAGGGTTAAGCCAGATGGCAAGTTGGCATATTGAAAAAAAGAAGAAGAAGAAAATCTCACCTGTTTGAAAATATTCCAGTACCCACTGAATACTTCTGAACACGAGGCTTTTCTAGAAATCATTACACTCTTTTCTTCTGCAGCTTCTTTCCTCTTCAGCTGCTGCAACTTTTGATGGTGGGTGAAAAAATTCTGAATGATGGGGAACAATAAGTGAAGATAATGAGAAAAACTTCAAAACGAGGGGAATTTGCTTCATATACAGGCAGCGTGGTTAGCTCGCTCAGTAGGTAGAAGCGTTGAACTGCTGTGGCTGATGCGGCGATGTCCCCAAGTTTGATTACCACATGCTACCAGGTTGTTTTTTTTCTATGGGTAAGAAAATTTACACCTATTACCTTTACTGAACTGGTACAATAGAGTACCTGGCCGTTAAGACAGCTATTTTGTCCGAAAATCAATTGTAAAATGCCTAACAATTTGGAAACTTCTTGAGAAGGATTGAGCTAAAATGCCATGCAGAATACTGCCGTTTGATATTTCTAAGATTTTTTTTCTTTTTAATCTTGTCTAAAATGGCTTACTTTCTTGCACTTTTCAAATAATTCCCCTTTTTTTTATATATAACTAATTTGATGAGCTGACGCTTTTCATCTATTTCAACTAAATTGAATTTTTTTGTTGGCAGGCAACACAACATTTTGTAGTGAATGTAATAATTAATGATGGCAAAATGCTATTAAAAAAAAAAAAAATACTTTTCCTTTCAGTAAAGATGAATCTCATAAAACAGCAAAAATCATATTGCTAACTTACAGAATGAGATGCCATGAAATAGGCATCAAATGAGATCATGAGAATTAAGATGGCCGCCACAAAATAGTACACAGCAGATGTTTTCTGATCTGGTGCCACTGCAGAGAGAGAGAAACATTTTTATATAAATAAGCTGATCTAGTGCCACTGCAGAGACAGAGAGAGAGAGAGAGAGAGAGAGGGAGGGAGAGAGAGAGAGAGAAAGAGATAGAGATAGAGAGAGAGATAGAAAGAGAGAGAGAGATAGAAAGAGAGAGAGAGAAAGAGAGAGAGAGAGAAAGAGAGAGAGAGAGAGAAAGCTTGTGTAAATAAACTGAAATTTAGAACAAAAAGTTAATGTTTACGGCAGTCAACTAGGCTTGTAACGGTGTCAAAAAAAAAAGGATTGCTACATCTGAATTTGCTACAACCGTCGAATTTTGTATTGATGTATTAGGTCCGTCCCATGAAAAAATTATCACTATATCAGAAAATCGCTACAACTGAGTTGGCAACTATCGAAGACAAATATACATTGGTATATCTCAATCTCAGATTAAGAACTTACACTTGACAAGCGTAGAATTAAAAAACAAAAACAAAAACAGAACAAAACAAAACAAAACATAAAATCCACTTCATTAATCACTAAAGGAAATACTATCATTTCGAAATGTGTCACTTTGCTTTTTGTATCGAGGCAACATCTTTGTTGTATCTTGTCTCTGTATTTTTATGTTAAGAAGCGAATGTAAGACAAATATTGTTTGTCTAGTCTAGGCTCGATACTCAACCATCGACTTAGTCGGGAGAAAACTCCAAGATAGACTAGGTTACAAAGATATCATTTTTGCTCTATCTGAGTAACCTAGTGGATAGGGGAGCTCTTTGGTCTTGGCAAGGCAATTCGGCGCCGAGGGTCTTCTTTCTTCTTTCAATTTTACCAACTGACTCAATTGTGCTTGAGTATTAGTGTTGACTGGATAGGATTTTGTCAAATTTTGCCAGGGTGGCGGATTTTAGCAGCCTACTCTTTGCGATTTTAAACCACCGAGGGATTTTTAACG
>JAUEKR010331945.1:0-13747 GCA_031762895.1 Corambe burchi
TATATTATCAAAATAATGATTCATAAGAACGAAGTTATTATGCGAAATTGATAAATACAACAAATCAAGAGAGACAGTTTAACCGTTCTTATGTAAATAGACATGAAGATAAATAGAGATTGGTATAATTATCTTTTCATTAGTTTTGAATCAAGAGAATTACCCGTCGTAATCTATACAACATCACGGTATAATCGATTTTACTGCACAGTTGAACCTCAGTAAGTAATAGGGACGTCATTGTAGACCAGAAGCTCGTCTCAATTACTCGGGTTTAATAATTTGTGAAGTTAAATAATATGAAGTATTTTATTATATCAATTAGTTGTCTCTGATTCCGATTAGCGATGTTAAATTAAATAATATACTACATTTTCTAACAAAATATTTATCTCGGATTATGTCCCAATTGTCCTCGTTTACCGATTCCAGAATCTCTCATTAACGGATTTTGCATCCTGATTGCTTTTATGTACGCATTATTTGCTATTCATAATCCCGGCAATGTAATTGTTTTCTGGGTTTGTACAATATCTGAATAAAATATTACGATAATTAATTACTGACAGTTGATTTCACTAGAATATAAGACAATGTCTTTTGTACTAAACTGACCGATTTAGATAACAAAAATAATTTGTAGCTGGGATATTTTTTAAGCGATTAGTACAATTAAAACAATTTTAATTATGAAAGTTACAATAAGAATTGTTTTACATAATTTGAAGTGATATCAGGTGCCAATTAACTCAAAAAGTATCTGTTTGCTTGAATAATGCGATTTAAAATCTCATTTTTAATTGATGACCTTGTTATGTCTAGTGAGTTCTCGTGAGCGTTGGATTATGTTTTTTTTTTTGGTTGTTTGCTATGTTATTTGACCAAACTTAATGCTTAAAGCATATTGACCATTTATATATCGGGGTGTGTGCGTGGTTTTTTTTGCTTGCTGTTTTTGTTTTGCTTTTTTTATAAGACTTTAACTTTTGCTTTTTTTTTTTTTTTTTGGTTTTGTGGATTGTTTGTATTTGTTTTGTTTGGTTATTTGCCTCTTTATGTTATATTGTATGATTTTCACCTAATTCTTGTGAAATAGATAGTGGCTGGTTTCATTATGAATGATTGACATAATATTAAAGTTTTAACAGCGAAAATATAATAGCGTCGTTTTCTTTCTTTTATTTTATTTACTTTCGATCTTTAAAAGAATGACATAGCTGAATTATTTCGAAAAGGATCGAAACATATTATTTTATCTAAATGAAATCCGACTATGAAACGCCTTATCATCAGCAACCAAAATGTTAGACACTGTTGAATCATTCAAAGATGTTGTAATTTATTATAATAACACCATCATCAACGAATATAATATTGATAGCACGCCTGTCAATCAGAATGTTCAAGTTGGGGTGGCCCAGACTAGTTGAGTAAGTTGCAGTATTATCATTTTTTTTTTTTAATTATCTGCGATGATAATAATCGTATTGACATCAATAATATTCTACTTTCGTTTTCTAGAATACCAACAAGTTGATTAGAAATGTGTCATGACCCTAGTTACATCTTGAGGCATACCTAGCTACCTATCATTTAGGCCTCTATTTTCTCTTAGAGTTGTCCTCTCTTATTTATGTATTTATTGTGATTACTTTCATTTTTTTTTCACTGTTTCTGTCTGCGGACGAAGGCTTTTACCGAAACGTTCAGTTTTTGTCTTTGTGTTCCTTATTATGTAGAGTGTATCAAACATGTTTCTGTTTTATTCAACTAGTTAAATATTAATTACTGTCGACCCGTTTGTTTATATTAAATGATATTCGTTGGTGATGGCGATCGTTAGAATGAAACTAGCATACATAATCTATTGAATGATTCAGTCTTTCTCAATACTTTGGTTTGCGATTATAGGTATTCCATAGGTGGATAGATCTAGAATAAAATAAGTTTAAACAACTTTCTGGTGAGATAGAAACCGGCTACTTTAACTAGTTGAGGTTGATAACGTAAATAGCGGTCCACTTATTATGAAAGTATGATGGTGACAATATTGTGTTTCTATTGGTATCTCTATTGATACATTAATAAAGAAGCCTTATCCGAAATTAATTAGTTGTAGCGACGTAACTAATTGCTTCACCCATAAAAACAGTATAACAAATAAATTACAACAAAAATGCAGAGCAAAATCATCCCATTATGTAACAGTGAATACTGATTGGACTTCAAAACAGCGTTGTTAAACTAACAACAATCAAGGAATTCGAAAATACAATAGAGCTACCAAAGAACGCACAAACTAGCTAATTTTTGTCAAAAAGTATTGAAGACACCAGAAGCAGCGCGATTCAAAATCCTGCCAGAGGAAGGCGATAAATCATTTACAACATAAAAAGGTTATGCTGATAATAAGGATGTCCAGTTGGTTTGTTATAAAGGAAAAGCAGTATAATCATTTTCTTCATCATCCAATATGACCCAATATCAGGGATACACCAACGTTCTGATGCAAAATGATTTGGGTTCAAATCTTCGTAAATATAGTACTCTATGTATTGCTTTAAGTACTGCTGCACTCCTGATCCTATTGTACATAATATTCTTGATATCTTTATAATATTTATATTCTAGATGACGAATAGCAATAACTTAGATTGTCGGTAATCATCTTATATCATGTTGATAATTTGCAATCGTTAATCCCATCGCTAGAAGCTTTCACTCGGGCATTTTAAAATGTCCAAAATATGCAGAATTATTACTTAACCTACTTGGCTAGTTCAGGGTCATCGTATAAAAAGATTATTTATCTCTCTTGGGAGCAATAATTAAAATTATAGATGTATTCACGAGTGTTTGAACATGAAAAAGTCGTAATATCATACTACATGGCATGTATTATAAAATAATGAAAACATCCATTATAAGAAACATTAAGTTAATGTAGTCATTAGGCTGTAAAATGGATCCATGTGAAAATGAAAATGACAATGTGTGAACAGCTAATACGAAATCTTGGATGCCACTTTGACAACAGTTTATCCATGCATGACCAGGTGGCAAAACTCTGCCAAAGCATTTATTACCATCTGAAAGTGATTGGCCAGATAAGGCACTATTTCGACGAATCAACGACAAACCTAGTGGTTTACGCACTAGATAATCACCAGCAGTTTGGACTATTGCAACTCTCTCCTTTTCGATCTCCCCCGAAACCCTCGTCAAGAAAATCCTACGACTACAAAATAGAGCTACAAGACTCTTCACTCTCACATTCATCAAAGAGCACATCACCCCAATCCTCAGATCTCTACACTGGCTTCCCGTTGAAGAGAGAATCCTCTTCAAAATCACCTGCCTGTCATTCAAGTACATCCATCGCACATCGTCTGAGTACCTTAGGCACATAGTAATTACTACGTACTCGCTTAGGTCACTTGTCTCCGTGTGCAGACAGGCTCGCACTCCTCGTTCCTAATCTCATCTCTACCTCGAGAATAAGTCTTATTAAAATAGCGAAAACAACTTTCGAAGAGCGTGCATTTGCTTTCACTGCACCCAACGTTTGGAACAGTTTGGCATTTACCAACAGTCAATCTCCAATATTATATGCAGCATTTCGGACAAAGCTAAAAACTGAACTTTTAAGCAACGTTTTTTTAGGTTAACGATACTGGGTTTTTTAAAAACTCCTCATCGACCATTGTACATCGCCATTGCGCATGTAAATGAATATTAATGCTCTATAAATCCATTATTCTATATTATTATGTTTTATTCTATTCTAATTCATGTTCATATTACGCCTTATGAAGTTTGATTATTGATATTATATACTTTAAGAAAGAGTAGACTTACTTCACAGATCATAATAAATAGGAAACAGCAGATTATAACGATTTAGAAGAGCAAAAATATAGCCACAACAAAACAGATAAGACCAAAAACAAACCAAAAAACGATGACAGCAATGAAATAGAGAAAATAAATAAGGAAAAGACTATCTGCATTATTAATACCGTCCAAACGTTTATAATTGGACTTTTAATTATCGGGAATCCCTGCATATAGTTAAAGCATCCCATGAAATTAATATTTACATTGTGTCAATTTCACCGATGGGAACTGGATACCTCAGAAACAATATTTTAATTGTACCGATTCTAATGAAGAGATCTATTATTGGTCTATCTTTTGATAGAATCATCATGATATTATAAATCTACAAACACATTTAATACAGTCGATGTTAAAAAGGAAAGCTAGTATTATTGTAGAAACTTTTACTACATCATCCATTCAACTTTATTTGCTGATTATTGGACATCATTACACAATCCTATTCGTACCTCAAATATACATGGCAACAGCAAACAACATACTACATCCAACTTTGTGATATAATAATTATTTTTAGTATTTTTCTTACTCACGCCATAATATTCAAAGTATGTATTATTTTTCTTCTACAGTATTTATGGCGGCTCTATGGTCTACATTTATCAATTTGATCATTCTTCATATCCACTGTCTTCTATATTATTATGCATTCATTATTGTTTTTTTTTGTTTTGTTTTGTCTTTTCTTTCTTTAAAACTTAAGTTAAAATTAATATTATAAGTACTGATTATTGCTGCTATTTTTAAAATTATTATCTTCGTTAACGACTCTTTATTGTTCTGCTTTTTATTTCAATTAATTCCCCCAAAATTCTGAAGAATTACTATCAACAACGAATTGTTACTCGGGTCAACATACTTACTAGATACTTGTACACGAAGACCTCGTTAATGTAATATTATCCACGACATAATTCCCAAATGGCAATCACAAAGAAAATCCGCATGTCATTCAATAATATCAGATATTAATCCGAGGAGTATCTAGCACCTTCTAAAATAAAAATACAAACCCAAGCATGATCGTTTTTGAATTCGGAATCAAATTACTCTCACTTGATCTATAGGGAACTCACGTTAGACTAGACCTCTAGACTAGACTGTCAGAAACAGTGACATCTCGCTTTTACTCTCCAACGATGCCAATAAAATGCTTTTGTCTCACTGCAAACTCATTTTTGTCATCATGGCATGAGTGACATGACTGGTATCACTAATTACAGTGGAATTAGCAATATGATTAAAAGTTAAGATATTCACGTTATGTTTTCATTCTTCAATGCTCTCTTCAACTATTCTTGACATTATTTCTTCTTACTTTGTTTCTTTTGTAACCTCTTTCTTCTTCTTCCTTATAGACTTATTATTATTTTTTATACAACTGACAAACGCACTAAAAATCTTAAATCATAACCTATCGCACCAAACAAATGTAACATATTATTATACTTACTTGTACACGAAAATCTTATTAATGAAATAATCACGTCATAATTTCCAATAGGTCACATCACAACTTATATTAAGCACAGCGTTATAGAATGACGTCAATGTCATTAATCCGCTAATAATGAAATCACAATTAGAATACTATTTATAGCTTTGAATTTAGAACAGAAATACTCTCACCCGAATCTAGCTGATGCTACACTATATTAGACTGCTTGACTAAACTAGAAATGACAGAAAGACAGAGACAGTGGCATCACGTTTTTTACTCTCCACTAGTCTACCCCTCACTAATATGTTCTTGTCTCATTTCTCTCTCATCTCGTTGTGGTAGTTGGGTTGCTAAGTAAATCTAAGTTATTACTGTCGATTGGCATCACTAATGAATGAAGTACACAATTGTGTAGAGTTAATTATATTTGTCACTCTCAATATTAAATTAATGTTGGAGATAAAGTTATCAATTAGTCAGTAGAATCGTCTAACTGATTAAAAGAGAGATGACAATTGTTTTACGGATGCACATTAATAATTGCTGAGTTTATAATAGATCGATCAGTTATTTCAGTTTGGTTTATTACCTTATTCGACAAATGATTATTGTTTGTTTTTCCGCTCTATTTTCATTTCTACTATTTTTCTTCCGTTTAGTTCCTGTATGTTTTTTTATAACTGACGAATGCACTAAAATCTTAAATCATAACCTATCGCACCAAACACATGTAACATATTATTAACTTACTTACTAGTACTTGGAAACTTTATAAATATAATAGCAACGTTATAAGTTCCAATAAGTCACATCAATAAATTATATTCAACACAGCTTTATAGAATGACATAAGACATTGTCATTCATCCGTTAATTAGAATACAAAACATATCTAGCTTTGAATTTAGAACAGAAATACTCTCACTCGAATCTAACTGATGCTAGACTATATTATACTGCTTGACTAAACTAGAAATGACAGAAAGACAGAGACAGTGGCATCACGTTTTTTACTCTCCACTAGTCTAGTCTACCCCTCACTAAAATGTTCTTGTCTCATTTCTCTCTCATCGTTATTCTCGTAGTGGTAGTTGTGTTGCTAAGTAAATCTAAGTTGTTACTGTCGATTGGCATCACTTATGAAAGGAGTAGACAATTAATTGTGTAGAGATAATTACATCTGTCACTCTCAATATTAAATTAAGGTTGGATCTAAAGTTATCAATTCGTCAGTAGAATCGTCTAACTGATTAAAAGAGAGATGACAATAATTGTTTTTACGGATGCACATTAATAATTGATGAGTTGATAATTGATCGATCAGTTATTTCAGTTTGGTTTATTACCTTATTCGACTAATGATTATTTTTTAGTTTTTCCGCTCTATTTTCATTTCTATTCTTTTTCGTCCGTTTAGTTCCTGTATGTTTCTTATAATAGCTGACGAATGCATTAAAATCTTAAATCATAACATATCGCACCAAACACATGTAACATATTAACATACTTACTTGTACACGAAAATCTTATAAACATAATAATCACGTCATAATTTCCAATAGGTCACATCGCAACTTATATTAAGCACAGCGTTATAGAATGACGCCATACAATGTCATTAATCCGCTAATAATGAAATCACAATTAGAATACAAATTATAGCTTTGAATTTAGAACAGAAATAATCTCACCCGAATCTAACTGATGCTAGACTATATTAGACTGCTTGACTAAACTAGAAATGACAGAAAGACAGAGACAGTGGCATCACGTTTTTTACTCTCCATTAGTCTACCCCTCACTAATATGTTCTTGTCTCATTTCTCTCTCATCTTTATTCTCGTAGTGGTAGTTGTGTTGCTAAGTAAATCAAAGTTATTACTGTCGATTGGCATCACTAATTAAAGAAGTAGACAATTAATTGTGTAGAGATAATTACATTTGTCACTCTCAATATTAAATTAAGGTTGAAGCGAAAGTTATGAATTTGTCAGTAGAATCGTCTAACTGATTAAAAGAGAGATGACAATTGTTTTACGGATGCACATTAATAATTGCTGAGTTGATAATTGATCGATCAGTTATTTCAGTTTGGTTTATTACCTTATTCGACAAATGATTATTGTTTGTTTTTCCGCTCTATTTTTTTTTCATTTATATTCTTTTGTCTTTCGTTTAGTTTCCTGTATGTTTGATGTTACGTTTTATACATTTTCATCATCTTTATATACCATTTTCATATTTTCTTTCCTTTCGTCTTCTATTTGAAAAAAAAGATATTATCGTATTTTCCACTCGTATTTTTAATTCGTTATTAAAATATTTCTTATTCGTATAAGTAACTTTCCTACTCGACTATTTCAAATATTTTTTTCAGGGTGTACACAACTGCACTTTATAATATTATAATGCCAACATGATACTTACTATGTTGAAAAAAAAGTCCTCCAATTTATACTACCACGTCACAATGTATCCAATTTCCAACGATAAAGAATATCTTCACAACGTTATCAAACAGCATCCGTCCGAGTTATTACACTTTTGACTACCAACTCACGCAGAAATAAAAATGACAGTAACATCGAATATTTATAGATTTAATATCGGAACTGAATCTTTCTCACGGGAACCAATTCATTCTAGACTAACCACTAAAACTGCCCCGTTTTTACTCCATCCTCATCTAGTGATAAATTAAACAGTTGTCTAGAACTTGATCTATCGCTTCTGATAACAGTGTTAATATTTAATATAGCTAGATTAATTCTAGAGCACTCGGCTTAGAATTCGAAATTAATTTCACTCGAATTCAAGCCAGCGTGTAACTTTATTATCAGCTTACTAGCAGTGAAAAGGCATATTCTTAATTCGTCATGACTATTATTTATCCTATGACAATCAATTAACGAAGCATAAAATTGATACCGAATGGTTTTAATAACTATAATTGTCTCAATTTCAGAACCGAATTACTCTCATTCCACCTAACTAGAACTAGACTAGAACTAGACAGACGTTCTTGTACACTTTCAATTCTCCTAGTTTTCGTTTTTATTGTTGTTGTTTTATTTTGTTTCTTTCTTTGATTTTATTTGCGTTCACTCTAGTTATATTTTTACGTTATCGACATTATCTCTTATCATTCTTACAAATACTCATCTAACTGAAGATATTGTATATTTCACTGTAAGGGAATGGTATGACACAAGTAATGCATATTAACTTATCTACTAGTTATTGATTAATAGGCCTATATCTAAGTCTAAGTATCCATTGGTAAAAAAACAAAAAAAACAAACAGAAATGAAAACATCCAACCAAACATAGGAACTCATCTCATTGATTCATTTCCAGACAATCAAATCACAAACATAATGGTATTTATAGACCTGGTCTAGTATTGAATTCAAAACCGACTGGCTCTCACTCGATCTAAGTCATGCTGGACTAGGCTCTAGATTGCAAAACTAAATTAGAAATGCCAGACAGATAGAGACAGTCGCATCTCGTTTTTACTCTCCAATAACCGTTGTTAATAAAATTATATTTGTATTATAATACTTACATAATATCTTCTCACCGTTCTAGCATTTTAAATACAAAACAATAACCATTACCATCAAATACAATTATGGCGTATAATTCAAAGTCAATCTCACTCGAATTCTAGACTAGGCAGACAGAAAATCACATATTTAAATAAATTATTATAAGCTTACTGGCACTCAAAAAATCCCATCCTTAATTCCACATGGTTATAATTTAATTGTATCCTTTGACAACCAATCAAGCAAAGACAAAGATAGTCAAATCTTGTTGTTATTATATCCGACAATAACTAATGCATCACTGGCATCATCGCCTTCTGTTTGTAATGTTTGATTGGTAATTGTCACTAATTGTAAACGAAGTAATATGATTGCACCTTAATATATCGCTACTTACAATAATATAATTGTTTAATGCTGGCACTATGTGTTTTTATCTCCATGCGTTTATCAGATTGAGAGGATTCAAATGTAAAGTATAATGTGACATAATACCGTGTGATTTAAAAACCATGTTAGTTTAATTCTCACTCAATCCCACTAGATCTAGTCTTGGCAAGTAGAAAGGTAAATATTGTATCATCCTCTTTTTCAGACTCAGTCACACTGCACTTGTTAAAACAATCCTTCACAATCCTTCACTAATATGTTCCAATCATCATATTCCACTCTCATTATCGACATCTCTTTATTCTAGATTGGTGTAACAAACGATTGAGACATAGGATCAAAGCCAAATTATGCGATAATTAGGATATTATATCTATTCGCGAAAAAAGCAGAAATAAACGTTGACCTTTCTCGGAAATTTGCTTCGCAGTGCATTTTATGGAATGAATCTACATTTCGAAAATCATTATTCTTGCAACCTTCAACAGGAGGAGCATGTATTAAAGCTAATAAGGATGCGCAATCTAACCTTGACAGATATTCCCACCGTTTCTAGTATTTGAAATACACATACAAATTCTTACCAAAATACAAAAACGTTCATAGAATTTGAAATTAGTATCACTCAAAATAAGGTAAATAAGGTACATTTTTAATTCGTCGCTGTTATTTATCCTTTAATAATCAATTAACCAAGCATAAAATTGATAATGGATAATTTAATAACAATGATAGTTTCAAATTTAGAAGCGAATTACTCTTTCTCGGCCTTACTAGAACTATCTAGACTACGTCAGAAAGATAGAGCCGGTTATATCTTCAGCATAGGAACTCAATCGCACTGGTTTAGCAAAGTTCTTCCGAGCGTCACTAAAACTGCTCTGGTCATGGTTGTCATACTCTACTCTCGTCATTGCCATCTCTGCTATTGGAATGATTGATTTCTTGAAATGTGCAAACAAAAACAGATCTATTCAAAATTGGTATTGCCGCTGACGACAGTATTATTACAATGCTTTAGCGATGGTATTGTCTAACTGTTAATGATTATGTCGTGTAGAATGTAATGCATCGTGGTTTCACTACTATTACAACCTTGTTTTTTTTATTCTGTTTCTTGCCGATCATGAATTTGAATGAGTTGTATTACGCCATTTAAGTTGTAACAACTTTCATCTTTGTTATAGCTTTGTTTACATTGGTTTCTGATCTCCTCTTTTGAATTCCTTTCCTTTTATCGTCGTCATCGTTTTGTTCCGCTCTTTTTTTTTCTTCTTCATCGATGAATGTTTCTAGTTTCTTAGTTTCTTCTTTTTTTTTAGATATCCATTATTTAACTCAACAATCTTAAAAAATACTGCTATCTTACACAAACAATAATATATATAGACCAATTATTGTGCTTACCATTAATCTGAGATCATTACGAAATTTGGGTCACGGTTTCAGCTGGCAACAAAAAAATATATAAAAATGGAATCATATCAAACATGGAATCATTTTTATAAAAGTGAAAACATAAATATTGCCTTTATATAGCACACGTTTCATCGAAGTTCCAATTCTCTTTACATATCATTTATTCCCAGACAGGCCTTGCCATTCCAGTACCGTTTCCACTGCTTGTGAAGCATACAGAAGAGCTGCCTACATTGCACCTGAGTGAGGGGAGATGTTTGTAAAGAGCCTTTTACAACTATTTCAATAATTGATAAAACAATGGTTTTGGCATGTATAGGAACAAGATAATTTATTACTCGTCTTATATAGATGTATTCATATTACTGCATATAATTATTTTAAAAAGTAAAACGCTGAGGAGTCTTCAAGAATGAAATTTCAGCTTGCATCGGAAGATAAAGAAGAAGTTGAATTCAAAGGAAGGAGATAGAGATGGTTTGATCGTATACTCAGAAGAAAAAACAAAACAAGTAAAGGCAATCTTGGAACTTATTGCTAAAGTGTAATGAATGACGCTATTAGAAACCGAACCATGAGCAATTTGATCCGCAGTTAAATATTTGAACTGATGGGTCATTGCGGCAAAATGAGCTCACTCGACGAATTTTCATTAATTGGCTCCATTGTTTTTCAGTTCTTCTGCTATACTTCGCCATTGAAGAAAAGTATGAAACATCATTTGGAAAACAAATACAGCAAACAACCATTCTATCCATTGAATTATTATACTCTCAAGACTCAACTCTAAACGAGGGCGAATTGTACCACTAAAGAATGTGGCTCTAGCGAGTCATGCTGGCCTAGCGTACTTAATCAATAATATGGTGTAAGGTACTTAGAAGCCTATGCCTATGCTATTTAAAGACACCCACCGAAATCGTCAGTACCTTAGCTCTCGCAGCATTGGAGAGCTTGGTCTAGAGAGTATTATATTAGGTCAATGATTCTATCAAACAGATGTTTTACTTAGAGAGTATTATATTAGGTCAATGACTCTATCAAACATATGTTTTACTTAGAGAGTATTATATTAGGTCAATGACTCTATCAAACATATGTTTTACTTAGAGAGTATTATATTAGGTCAATGACTCTATCAAACAGATGTTTTACTTTCTCTTTTATTTGGAATTATTTTACTTATAAAGGTCATATAATATGAAGAAAAAAATATTATCAAACTTATTAGATAAATAAACCCTTTTCATGTCCCTTTTTATTGAATACTCAAAGTTCCATGAGGCTGTGTAGTCAAGTGGTAAAACACCGAGCTTGAGATCGAGAGGTTGCATATTCGAATTCGCTAAGTGCCAGCGCAATGT
Source organism: Corambe burchi (assembly GCA_031762895.1). Lineage (NCBI taxonomy): Eukaryota > Metazoa > Mollusca > Gastropoda > Nudibranchia > Onchidorididae > Corambe > Corambe burchi. The sequence goes on from JAUEKR010331945.1 coordinate 12,066, forward strand.
CAAATCCTAGGGAAAATGTTTTAAACACTTATTTCTTCACTCCCCTTAGATGTAATGAGTATCCGGTCATAGGTAGGGATGGATATTACTTCCCTTTTATTTGGAATTATTTTATTTATAAAGGTCATAATATAATATGAAGAAAAAAATATTATGAAACATATAAGATAAATAAACCCTTTCATGTCCCTTTTTATTGAATATTCAAAGTTCCGTGAGCTCTTCTGTGTACTCAACAAAAAGTTGAGATGGTATTGGAATAAACAGACCTTTTTCTCAGCTCTTCGAGTATTTAAAAAAAAATAAGTGGAAAACCGTTAGATACATGTTCACTTTTTCCGTACTTTTTGTTTAACAATAAATATGTTAAGAACTGCAGCCTTTTCTTAGCATTGTGATGAGGCTATAATAACAAAATACAGTCAATTATTGAGATATTATTGCGATATATAATGCAATACTTACGAAGAATGTTTCAGTATTCATGTAAGAGGTATAATATTGTGGCTTACAAAATTTGACTGTTTGCGCTTCCGCTGGCATGCGTTTCTAAACCTACAGCTTCGACTGTCATTCCCATTCTGGATTGTAATGTGTCCAGCTCCTTCTGTCTTTGGCAAGTTCTGTCATGTTTTCTAAATTTATGTGTTTTGTTCGTTTTGAAAAGTTGTTTTGATAAATATTTAGATAGTTGTGTAAAATTATTGGACATATATTGAGGAGAGATACCGATGTAATTGTAAAAACAGCATTACATTGGACTCCGGAGGGAAAGAGAAAAAAAGGAAGACCTAAGATGACATGGAGACTAACAGTAGAAGCCGAGATGAAGGACATGAGACAGACATGGGGCTCTCTGACCAGGATGGCAGGCGATAGAGGAGGATGGAGAGACTTTGTTGCTGCTCTAAGCACCCCTAGGTGTAATAGGTAGTTTGATTGATTTAATATTATTGGGAAGAAAAAGGGTGTGAGATCTCCACTCGAACTAGACATAAAACAAACTCGGTTACAATGAACGCTTAAGCAGAATACCTTCTTAACGGTGGCTTTTTTTTTCTTCGGAGGTTATTAATATTATTAGAAGCGTTGTAGTTTGACCGCCGTTGTTAGTTGTTTGTATTTTTGTTTTCCTTGGAGTGTTACGCAAATATTATGGCATAGCTTTGTTTGCATGGGTTTCTAGATGTTGTCTAAATGTGTGCCGAGAGACTTCATCCAATTTGCAGAATTTGAATTGAAATATGGATTAAATTCCATTGCATTAGGGACATACAAGTGTTATATAAATATATTCATTGCATTACAAAAATTATTGAGTCATCATCTTTAGTTAAGAAAACAACTCAAGACAAAGAGAGACAAACAGAGTGGAAGAGAGTGAGAAAGTGTAAGAGAGAGAGAGATAGAGTTGAAGAGAGAGCAAGAGAGAGAGAGATAGAAAGAGAGAGAGAAATAAGAAGGGAAGAAGAAAATGGTAAAGGATAGGGACAATAATAATAATAATAATAATAATAATAATAATAATAATAATAATAATAATAATAACAATTATAATAATAATACTAATAACAATAATAATAATCGTAATGATAATATAATAATAATAATTATTATTAATATTACTAGTATTATTATTATTATTATTATTATTATTATTATTACTATTATTATTATTATTA
>JAUEKR010333056.1:3372-16567 GCA_031762895.1 Corambe burchi
TTCAAATATATACAATAAACCTACTAATCAACAATAAAATTCTGATGAACAATAACAGATGACAATCACTTCATAAAACATGGTGAGTACTATATTATCAAATAAACAACAAGACCAAACCCAAATAAAAAAGAGTAGTTACCTTCATAACTTAAATTTGGTCCAGAATAGATCCTATCAGTCGATGACGTACAAACAGTGTTATTGTCCTTTTCGCGTTGGGATTCCATGTTCTTTACTGATTTATTCCCAGTGACAAACCCACAGGTGAATCGGGATGCATCAAAATCACACCTATCACAAAGGGCAGTGGACGTTTGGGCTATAGGACAAATTTGACTGGTTCCACATCCTATAAATAGAAATGTATCAATGTACATTAACGATGAATATGATAAAAATGAGCATCAAATTAACCATTCTACTCCATAAGATACATCAATATGATGAATTATTGACCACATTATATTGTGGAATACGCTTGGAATGAACTAGGATATAAGGATGTTTGAATGCAATCACTCTTTTTAATGGAACCGCCCCTATAACTCAATGTTAAATATGATGGTTGTAGCAAGCTTTGGAAGTAGTGATTCTCTTTTTTTTTTTGTTCCCCAACAAAATCACCAAAAGTGTAATCAACTATATTTTATTATATACATTTATAAATCAAATCATTCTTCTCTTGAGTATAATAGAATATACAATTGGCAACAATTTTTTTTATTTTTGTTGCTTTTTTTATATTTTCCCCATATAGTTTTACAACTTAAAATAATAATGATCATATCTAGAATATAAAATAACAAAATATTAAATGTGTTTAAGAGAAAATTAAAAAAATGACTAATACATGAAGCTCATTGAACATCATAAAATAAAATTATATTACTATTCTCCATTCTCTAAGATAAACTTCATTAAGAAAAACATCAAAATGATCATCTCATATCCATTAATCATACCTGTAATTTGGTCAGATTTATCAGCACACACTTGAGCACTAGCATCATAACCAACATAGTTACAGCAACTTAAGCCTTTGGTGATAACTTTCAAACCACAGCAAACATGAGAAGAAACTGTTTTTTCCTCTTCACTTTCATAGAAATAAGCCTGGAGAGAACCATTTTGAAAATTGAGCTCAACGAATATTTTATATTATATATAGAGGTGAAGTATATGAAAGTATATTTTTTATGAATAAACTAAAACAAGTAATATAATCTAATACAATCAAAGACATTTGATTATTAAGTTTTTAAATGGCCTGTACAATAATTAAAATAGCCCCATTAAGGATTTCAAAGCTGTTCATGATTGAAATGTACATTATTTCCTATATTTTGATGACTTAAAGAACTGGAAATTAGAATTATCCATTATTTGAACAAAAGTACATTTGTTTCATTGTCATCGTTTTTGTATTTTAAGTATATTATCTTCTTGCAAATAAACATGATTAAGATGATATTCTTATTCCATCATCTTTCCATGATATACTGACTTTTACTAACAATTGAATCCTTGTAAAAGGAATCCTAAGGAAACATGGCAAATTGGCATGAAAACTTAGGCAATCAATTGACATAGATATATTATATTATTCAACCTCAATAATTCTATATAAAAGGTTATTCAAGATGGTTTGCTAATCCTCTAATGTGTCCCAATTAATGATTTCCTTCTGTAATATAAATGTGACAAACCTGAGCATGTCCTGTGTCACTAACGCAACAAATTGATTTCAAAGTCTCTACATAGTTTTGACCACAGCAAGTGTATCCTGGTCTAGGGAGATAAACTAAACCATTCAAGTCATTGCCACAGCATACAGTTGTATCAGACGTCACTGCTCCACCACAACACTGTCTTCCAAATGAACTCATCAAAGCACCTATAAGATAAGAATAAGATTACCATAATCAATGTATATAATTAATAATTATAATAACATGTGTGTCAACAATAATAATCAATGAGCTGAGACATTAAGGCATATTGAACGAGGACAATTGTAAAGTACTGTTGTTGTTTTTTTCTACAAAAAAATTAAAATGGAATATCACTACAAATTTGAATCTTGCCAGACCTGACTACCTACGTCTAATTAAGCTGATTTATCTGACATTTTGCACCTTATTTACTTATTATAGGTTTGGCAATACTTCTAACATGACGATTTGACATTTATAGTGGCTTAAACAGTGTTGGAAAAGAAAGATAAAGAACCATTCATTACCCCACCATTATTTTTGCAATCACTCATTTCAGTAAACCTATATTGACAGAATCAGTTCTATATAATAGAATAATGGTCTATTTCAAAATCTTGATCAACTACATGCCCAGTTCCTTCAGATGATATAGTAGCTTCTGTGCCCTAACTGATCCAGAGTGGTTTACTAGCTTGAGCTTATACTTCTCTAGGTTCAACCATGCTGGGCAGGCCAAAGAGTAGGGACAGACTAATGTGGGCACAACCCTGAAATTGGATGTGTTGGCCAAATTTTGTGCACAACGACAGCACAATACGCTCTTATGATGGAAAATCTTGATAATCTATTAAACAGTCTGAAGTCAATAATGAGTAATAGCTTACCATTGCAGCACATCTGTGAGCTTGATGAGAAATAAGGCATAGATCCACAACATGTGTCTCCTTCACTGATAGAAACACGATCTTCATATTCATCAGCGCAGCATATTTGGCCTGATGGAACATCTACATATCTGTATGGAACATAGTATATGAGAAATAATGTTATATGCATTAATTTAAATTTATAATCAATAAATAGTCTCCAAGTAAAGTGTAATCAGCCATCAAAAGGTTAAGTAACTTTAAAATAACTGAATGAAACAAATAGGTATTTGAATATTATATAAGTTATAAAAATGACATATTCATAACATAGGTAATAATATATTTTTTATATTACACATGCTATATTTATTGATTTTAAAGATAATACAGTGTGAAGAAATATCACCTCTGTTAACATTTTAAAAATTCTGGGCATGTATCAAGATCTCCAGTCACTGACATAAAAAAATCCTGTGAAATATATTTATATTAAGTATAAAATTGATCTGTTATAAAAAAAGTTAAATTGAAACCTTTTTAAAGCTTGTTTTACTTTATCACATTTTAAATTAGCATTCAAGCACTAATACAATTAGGCATGAACTGATCAAACTATAATAATCAAATGAAAAAAATTCAATGAAATAACAACCTGTTTCCACAACACTGATGATTTTGTTTAGGTGAGAAGAATTGACCAGCACAGCACACCATATCAGAGGCAGGTTTCAAGACATATTTATTTCCGCAGCATGCAAAGTTTTGTTGAGCATCATGGATTACACCATCGCAACAAACCTAAGAAAGGAACAAAAAGAAAAAAAAATAGGCTCTCCTTAGACCAGAAGATTCTATAAGGTCAGTGCTTATCGAACTTATCTCCATATTTCTTGGTGCAAGTAAGCAAAGATCTACAATCTACTCTGGATTGGATGGCTGTCTAATGTGTGTTTATGTCCACTGTTATGCAACACCTGAGTAGAATAAAGAATGTGCATAACGTGTCTTAACAAAGATTCGAACCACAGCACCACAAGCAGTGCTCAAACCCACAATCTCATAATGTCCAGGCCCTTACCCACATTGCCATTGGTACCACAAGAAATAAATAAGAGCATATCAATTCAACATACACATTTTTAAGGTAATATATCATAATCATATTGTTATTTTTTCTTCACGATAATGTTGGTTATTTCTATTATACAAGAACCATTATTTATCCATTTAATTAGCAATCAAACCACATTGAAACTTTAATAGGTGATGATCCTTTCTTGATTCTGAAATAATATATGTGGTATTTGATTCTGATACCTGCATGCTACTAATACGTAAATTAACAATGAAAAAAAAAATAATTAGATTTTCAATGTCAACAAAAAAACAAAAAAAACCCCAAAAAAACAAAACAATCACAAAGAAACCAACAAGTGTGTTTTTATCAATTACTATTTTAGTTTATTCATAAATATTCCATAGAGTGACAAATTATATTTGCTAATACATCGACTGTATATCTTTTTCAATATCATTATATTGAATAATGTACAACTGTAGACAAACCTTAGGACCAGAATAGCAGGTTGTTCCACATAAGTTCTCTAAAATGCCACATTCAATGTAAGTGCATTTCTCCATCTCAGGACTTTCAGTAGGCTGTGGTCTGTTTTAAATTATAGAAATAATAATAAAACATTTATCAAAGATCTGAAAGGAAACTGAAAGCTGAGAGCATCAGTTTCCTCATTAACAATGGATGAATGGATGATATATAGTGACAACCTGTTCGAACTAATTAGATAGATCATCAAAAGTAATTCTAGCATTGAACAAAAATATTATTTAGAATAAATTATCTATTTACTAATGTTCTCCTATTATGTTTTACATACAACCTAACCCATAATTTACATGAAAAGTAATACAGATGCTGGATTTTATTTTTTGCCACAAAATAACATTTTCTTGTATCTAAACACTGGCTTAGCATCCTTCCAAAATTAAAAATTGAGATACAATGTGAAGTGATGGTTAGGAAAAGAGAACAATATTATATCATCACATAAAAAAACCAGATTGTAATGCTACAGAGCGAAATAATTATAAGAAGAAATTTATAAGTGAATAAAAACATGCTGACTTACAGTTCTGAACAACGTTTCTTTGTTATCCTCCAAAGATCATATCTAATAATGATGCCATTTGGTTTACCAGGTTCTTTCCATGACACACTAGCCTGGAGAGATCATATTATAGCATAGATTAAATTGAGTTTTTCATATTCATCTAAATAAGATAAATACAATGAGTATACTTATGATTTTAAATCAATAATTGAATCAAATGCATTACAGTTTATCATGTATGTCCTCAATTTATATCACAATAAAAAGTATAAATGGCATTACCTCATACCTGCTGAAACAGTGGTTTAGTCATGATTTAATCAGATAAAAAACTAACCATTTATTATATTTTCTTAAGCATAATCAATAATTTGCCTTAGCAGTCAATTAAACACAAGGACAAGAGCTTGAGCATTATTTTGATGGTTGAAATACTATAAGTGTTTATTCACACAGCAACTTATAATATATTCTAAACAACAGAAATCAATAAATGTATAATTAATTTATATGTATTGTCTAAATATGCCAAATTAATGACAAGATATGCTATATTTTGATTGATTAGTATGCAATAAAAAGTGACCAAGATTTAAAATTGTATAACAACAGGTCATATATTATGTATAAACATTCTATCTATTTATACATTGGGAAAATAAGATATTAAGAAAACTCTAATACTGATTACATATATATTAATATTATTACCGTTGTAGAATTTTTTATGCTGACAACAGGGGCAACCAGATTCAAAGGTGATGCTTCTGATGTTGTTCCAAATGCACTTGCACTCCGCACACATGCAAATACTGTGCAGGCCTCCATCTACCAACAAAATTATTAGATTATGGTATCAAATTAAAATAATTTACATTTTTTGTTAAGGGAAAAAATAACAATGAATAGAGATGCACATAGTAAATGTATTTTTGTTGTTTTTTTTTACCGTAGACTTTAAAAAGTGACAATGATTCATTGATCCATGAAAAATGTTTACACTGAAATTAAACAAGAAAATTTGCGTCAATTGCCTCACTGAACTCTGGTGAAATAGAGTATCTGGCCGTTAAGACAGATGTCTTGCCCGAAAAACAATTGTAACACACCTAACAGATGAGTGTCTCGTCAGTGTTAAATGTTTACTGTTGGCTAGTGGAGTAAACGAGATGTAAAACACCTTGACACTTTGGTGATAAGTGCGCTTTATAAGAACAATCTTTACTTTTACTTTACTTTACCATCGCCAATTTGACATAGTCAATAACGTCTTGTGATTTTGATTTTCATCAATCATTATTCAGGCATCAACTCAATTTTAGCATGTGAGCATAAAGTAAATGAAGCCAAATCTTGATAATCTTGAGCCAATTCTAACCAGTTCTCAATAATCCATGTGCTTGGTTTCAATTGTACCTCATCAAATATTCTTGAATAGTCATATTTTTACTATTATTATCAGAATTTTACATCTTAAAATCAATAAAGTATGAAGTCTATTATTATAAAGAAATTATGAAAATAGTGGCAACTTGCTAAGCACCTAAAGATCAAAATACTAGCATTACTTTGCTGTGAATATTTAAACCAAAATAAAAGTTGTGTAATTCATTCATAGAAGTCAATATGTGGAGAATATAACAGAAACTTGTGAATAATTGTCTTAGCATAATAATTATATGGACCTAATAATATGCTAACGTTATTAATATCTTATAGCAAAATATTATTTACCTGAATTTCATAAACAGTGTATGGTTCCAGATTTGTCAATACTTTAGAACTAGGTTCTTTTGATCCTGTACTAATGACCTTTCCATCCAACACAATTCGGTAGCTCGTGATTTCTCCATTAGGGTTGGAGGGTTCTGACCAAGAAACTCTCAAACTACTAGTACTGATCACTGTAAGTATGGGTGGATCCAGACCATCAGGTGCTGTAGAATAAAGTAAGAAATGTTCTTTGTAATTAAGAATCATACAGAAGTTTTTAATTTAATGTCTATGATCAGGGAAAGAGCAACTGAGAAGATAGATATTTGATAATGAGTGTTGTTGGTTCTATTTGAATATAGCATTAAATAGGTATCACTAACAAAACCGAGAAAACCTAGAAAGGTTAAATGTTTACTGATGGAAACAGCTATAGCTATGTAATAGAACATACAATCTCATTTAATTATCATAATGCACGTAAACAATTAACTCAAAATTTATCCGGTATTTTATCATAAAATATCTATGTTAGATATCATTGTAAAATTATTCTTAAATATGCATTGTTAAAAATTTTAATGAATACAGTTTGGACTTCATAACATATTGAACCTTGATATATATTCTTACTATTTGTTGCTTAGCCTACAATAAATCCTAAGTTTTGCATAAGTTGCAATAGTATAATCTCTCCACTTACATATAAAAATACAGTAAAAAAAAACACAACAAACACCATATCCAAGCTTATATCAATTGAATTTCAAACATGACTATTTTAACCAGCTTGAAATATTTTATCAATATTTTACCTCCATCCTTTGTGGTCACAGATACAAGCTCACTTGATATTGAAGCCCCACCAAATATTGTAACTGTTAACTTGATGGAATACATAGTATTGGGAAGCAATGAAGATATTTGGTAATCAGAAGATGATGAATCAGGAAATACTTTGACAGTCTGTGAAAGGCTTGTGGCTTCGAGTGTGAATTTCTGCACTTCTCCTTGAAGTTGGGCAGGTGCTTAATCGGATAAAGTAAAATAGAACTTTCTTGTTAATAAAGACATCATGTACAGGCATTTACTATGATATATTTGTGATTGGAGATGCTGAGCAACTCAACATTATAAGTTTTCTTCCCAAAACAAAATGTGAAATTAGTAGGTACTAATACTGAAATAAAGTCACTTTTGTTGGATGTTTAATATTGACAATTGTACCATCCAACTCTAATAGTATTAGTATATATTTAACATATTAAGTGAATCTCAAAATGTTTAATATTAAATACCCAGTTATTTAATGTTATCTTCGTTGTTAAAATACTATTGCTTAACCACACCGGATACAATATTAATACCAGAAAATTAGTTCCCGTAATCTCATGTAATGATCAATAGGCCTACTTATGATTTAACACAGACAACAACTTGTTAATATAAAACTGTATTCACTTAATGAAGGAGGAAAAAAATCAATAAAGAAGTATTAAAAATAATTTTACTACACTATCATAGTTTAAATCTGCTATAAGAAATCATTGGCAAATAGTACCTCTCTGATATAAACTTAATGTATTCAAATTATGAGGCTTGATTGTAAATTCATTAAAATAAATAAATTTATTGTTATAAATGTAGACCAAATTAACAATTACCATTACAAAAGAGACAGTGAAAAATAGACTTACTAGGAAGAGTCCAGTTCACTTGCACTGATTCGTGATCCAGGGCTTCGACAATAACGATTGGAGGAAGCCGTGGTAAGCCACCAAATGTTGTGACTTCTTCAGATTTATTACTGGTTATTTGGCCAATGGAGTTGAATGTGGTGACGCGGTAGACAAATGTAGTAAACATAGGTAAGGCTCTGTCTTCATGGAAAGTACTGACACCTATATACAAGCTTGACCATTCACCAATATCACTCACTGTCACTGTAAAGTGAAAAGGTTTGTGATTGCCATTATGAGGTTTGATTATGAATAATGAGTTTGTTTGAAATTTTATATCTTTTTAATACATAATATCAATTAAGTGAGTCCGTTGGCATATTGAAAGAAAAAGAAATTGATTAAATAAAAAAAATGGAAAAAACAAAACAAAAGAAAAATGTATGTAACTTTGTACAAATAATGTATCCAAGGAATTAATATAGTTACAAGTCTTATAATCAATCAATATCTGAGGTTTAAAGGAAAAACACCAACAACAACCATTAAAAAAAATGATAAGTAGCCAAAAAAATAAACAAGCTAATCTATGCAATTTTTAAAAAAATCAGTTTCATTAACTTGTTAAATGTGTTAAATGCAAACAAATAATATCATCTTAAATATATACATGTGAAAAACATACTCCTTACCTTCTAAAGGCTGTCTGACTTTCATTCGTGAAAGCTCATAGCGAATATCAGGCCCATTAGGAAATGCAGGAGGTTGCCAGGAAATGGAAATGATGGATTGTGAGATGGGAGTCGGGTTAGGAGGAGCTTGGTCGGCAGGTAATGCTGGATCCGTGGTAAAAATAGTCGCAGCACTTTCAGTACATCCTCCACCTTCAAAAATAATTATAATAAATGCATTATTTAAAAAAAAACCTGATGATTTAGTAATGATCAAATAAACGCTTGTGGCATAAATGATGAAAATAATTCCATGTAAGCAATGCTTAAAAATAAATTGATTATTGGCACTCACAAAATATTATGTAGATTACCCACAAGATAAAATTTATACGCATAAAAATATTTTTTTTTAGTTAAAAACTATTTAAATTGTTAAAAAAGCTGACATCCAGCTAAAGTGCAATGAATATTCAACCATAGGGTGAAATATATTGTTGTCAGAATAAGGCTCCATATCAGTTGTTTTGTATGCACATATCAGGTTCAAATGCCAGTGAAATGCAAAAGTATATCGGAAATTTCATTGCAAAGTGATTTGAGCTTTTAGAACATAAGTACAGTGGTTGCCGCATAAATGCCCGCCGCCTAAATGCCTATTCTGCCTTAATGCCAGTTTTTCTCGCGGAACGATTAATTAGAAATAGTCACTTCCTCACCGATCGGGAATTCCGGCTTAATGCCTGCTCCGCCTAAATGCCCAATTTTTCTGCTTCCCGAGCACCGGGTATTTAGGCGGACACTACAGTAGTAATATATTTTACATAAATAATACTTCTTTTATTAACATCATAAACTCATTTTATATTCTGTAAAATAAAAATGAAACAAGTATCATAATATATTAAAATAATCTGATATTTACTTGTGCAAGCAGTGAGAGTCACTGAGTATTTTGTATAAGGTATCAGATCTTCAACAGTGATTTGATTTTGAGATGGATCTCTAATTTCCTTCTGTGGATCAGGAAATCTTATGACATATTTCTCCAATTGTCCATTGACTTGAACAGGTGGCTCCCATTTGACATCCACTGATGTTGGGGAAATACTGGTTAATATTGGTGGACGGACTCCAGCTGGTCCTGTGAGGACAATAAAAAACATAACACATTAAAATCTTGTTAATTGGGAAACCTTTGTGGATAAAGAAATCATCCCCATTACCCATGTTTCCCAATTAGTGAGAATGAATCTACTATATTTTATATCAATTGGTTGTCTAAGATTATGTGCAAATTTGCCAGGTTTCCCGATTCCTGAGGGTCCCAACTACAGAGGTTCCACTGTATATAAATTATAACATGCAATTCATACACAGTTGAGATTTTGGAATGGAGTCTCCAATAACTGGGAAACTCGGTAAATAGGCATGGGATCCCAAGCAACCAATTATACAATTGAAATTCAAATAAAAGGTATAATTTTTTAAAATCCAAGATGCGGTTTAATAAGCCAGGGTCCTATTGTAACATCAAAGAAAAATAAGTTAGTGCTTGACGAAAGGAAATACCATAAAATATTTAGTTGTTATCTATGAATATTGGATTGTTTATATCTAACATTAACAGAATCTGTAAGGAATGCATTTGCTTAAATTATTTTATATTTGTTATTGTTTTGTGTGTGTGTGTGTGTGTGTGTGTGTGTGGAAGAGGAGTGGGGGTGGTCCTTTCTTCAATATGAACTTTGTTTTTAAGCAGTGTAGATTTAGTGGAATACTTTAAGAAAATAATAACTTTTATTAATCGTAAACAAAAAAACTAACAAAAGAAGATTAAAAAAATAAAGTGAAAGGCAAACAAATATAGGATTTTGCTATATAAGATTACAATTATCACCATGGTTATAAACAGAGTTTTAAATTATTTTTTTTAAACTGTCATTTTAGAACTTCTTAACATATTATTTTGAAAGAACTAAAATTGTATAGCTAAAAGTACAAAATAGTGAATAAATTACACAAGTAGTCCACATTATCAGTTGCCTTAAAAAAAAACCTATTATGCATATTTCAAGATAACAAAATGTATATAATATGACTAGAGAAATGAGATTTCCGTACAATACACTGAAGGTAAATAGTCCATTCAGCTACACAATACTCACTGGAAGATCCAGTAATAACTTGAGCCCAAAGACCTTCTCCAAAACCAGCAGTGTTTTGAACATTGATTCTGTAGTCATAGGTCGTGAACGGTGATAGATCAGTTGATTCATCAAGGTAAATCTGGATAGAGATGAAAATTAAGATACACTAGAATCATTTTAAACCAAAATTGACTAAACGAGAAAACATTATGAGCCGGAAAAATAGTAATACATTGTATGGGTTCTTTCTTTGTCTTTGTACTCTTTCTAAACCAAAATTCAAAATCATTAAGAACTCCCAAAATTATACTATATGGGTTTTGTCTCAGAACCAGATGCTCAACAATTAGCAATAATCAGCTCTAACTAGAATCATAACAGGTGACTATGAATCTATTGTTTAATTACATGTGAATTATGTGAAACAATTTGTCAACATACATTTACTTATCCCAAAAAAATTATGAACAATGATAATCATTCATTGAGGTTATTACCTTCGATATAAAGGTTCAACTCCTTATCACTGTAACCTATATGTCATTAGAGTACTTTCATTTAGTGATGGTAATTTTTAGTCATTTTAAAGCTTTCTATCCAAATTTACTTTTATTACCTATTGTGGATTAAGTACTTACTAAGCAACTTGAAAACCAACGTAATCATAATCAAGACTACCTATTTGAAGATATTGTGATACAAACAATGAAGTAAATATAGAATCATATTTTTCTCTGTATAATCACAAATACACTTAAAGGGTTATAGAAACACAGTTAGGCAAATAAACAAGCTATCATAAATTTATCAAAATAAAGACATTTGATACTAATAACTCTTTATTCACCAAAATAACAGAGCAATACTCTTATTTAATCTTTATGCATATATGGCAAATAATCATTCTTTTGTATACATAAATATTCATAAACGATGCACTCCATTAAAACAATGCAAATATTCACCAAAGTATCATTTGATGAGAATGAGGCAATAGTTGTCACATTGCCATTTGGACTTTCTCTTCTCTCTAATGTATAGCTTGTTATAACTCCATTCGGCTTTCCTGGTGGTGTCCATTTAATCTGAACTGCAGTCGGACTCATGGTGGTCAGTTCAGGTTTCGGAATTTGCTCGGGAACTTGAATGGGACAAATTTAAATATTTATTATAAAGACTTTCTCTTATCAAGTAAAAATTGATTTTGACTTAACAGAATTATAAAGAACATACATATCAGTGTAATTAAAACATTAGCATTTTTTGCAATAATTCCATAGCTAAAAACAGTAGCCAAAATAAACCCAATAACAACAATAGAAAACAAACCAAAAACCAATAAATGTGCTTCATTTAAATACAGAATAATTAATATCATTTTTGCATCAATTCAGATATGTTTGAAAAACAAAAGAATAAAGAAAATCAAATAAAGGAATGTATTTATCGAAATATTATTTTAAATTGTTAAAGACAATAAATGCTCATGCATGCAATGCAATCCATACAATAGATGAATAATTACTATAGCAGCTTCATGCATTCAAATCAAAGAAGAATAAGAAGAAGGAGGAGAAGAAGAAGAAAAAGAAGTAAGAGAAGAAGAAGAAGAAGAAGAAGAAGAAGAAGAAGAAGAAGAAGAAGAAGAAGAAGAAGAAAAAATAAAAGAAGAAAAAGGAGAAGACGAAAAAGAAGTAGGACAAGAAGAAGGAGAAGAAGATGAAGAAGAAGAAGAAGAAGAAGAAAAAGAAGAAGAAAAAGAAGAAGAAAATAAAGAAAAAGAAGAAGAAGAAGAAGAACAACAACAACAACAACAAAAACAACAACGACAATGTATACCACAATTATCTATAATAAATAACTTACTATCTTCTAGTGTTCTAATAGTATGAGAAGGCAAACTCTTTGTACATCCACCAACAGTACATGCATCAAGTGTGAAATTATACAGAGTGTAGGGTTCAAGTGTGTCAACTCTATAACTTGTTGAATTACCAGCAACCTGAGAAAATTATTTAATGCTGAATTAATATTTATTTATCAATATATTATGTCATTACAATAGATAGAAAATTTGATTAACCTCTCTTACAATAACAATGAAACTTTAACATACTCGTGTAAATAAAAAAGATAGGAAGACACTACAAAAATATATAAAATGTAAACAATAATGTGAAAAAAAACCCAACAACAACAATGTTTACGTTTTAATTTAAAATATAATTTTTATCTTAAAAAGCTCTAATATATTCAATGAAAAAAA
>JAUEKR010333057.1:9294-20637 GCA_031762895.1 Corambe burchi
AAGGGGTAGGACTTCATATATACGCATGCATGTTACTATAAATCCAACATAATAATTTATATTAGCTGTATTACATGCGTAATGGTTGATAACAGAGCAAACAATGAAATAATAAGTGAATAAAAAGGAACAAACATATTATGTACAATATAATATTATATACAATGATACACACATATAATACAATCTTGCGCTCACCGGTACACGACACACGGTTACTAATAATATATATGCATACACAATATACGCAAGCATAATATTATCTAATATCATGTCATCAAACCCAGATTCTGTAGGATATTAGGAACCCCCCCCCTTCCCCAACTCCCTCAATTAAATTTGTTTGACTTTTTTTATTTTATAAAGACCTAGCACAAAGAGACAAACTAGGAAAGTAAACAACTAACTATTAAATCTGAAGAAGGAAAAAAACATGGATATGTACCTTATTTATTGCTAACGTCATGAACTCCACGAACGGAGGCGGCACCACGTTTTTGTTGGGAGGGGAATGGGTTACTGCATGTCGTAGGATGCGACCAAAAGTACCGATCTCTGGTGGTATATCAAGAAAGAAGGTTATGTAAACCCAGCAGTGCCATGTGCTGGCCAATTGCTTTTGTGAATTTTTCAGCCATTTCACCGATTGCCTCACATACTTGGATAAATATTGTTGTAGTGAACCCCCATCCCAGGAGACAGACCATTTAATCCAGTACATCGGCATTGAACTGCATCGCTGATGGACGACAACATTGAATGTTGAAAGACTTTGTATTTCGCCTACTTATTCCGTTGATGTCAGAGAATATATACTCTATGCGGTGCCTTCAAAGACATGTTACCTGTGGGAGGATATGACATTAAATCATTTAGTTCCAAGACGTGTCGATTATTTGTGTATACATCCTATAACCCTGTATGTAGTAGTTTGATTAAGGAGAAAGAGTCATACTCATGCAGGTGGCTAAAAACAAATGAGAAAAGTGAATCTCACCATCTGATACAAATAAGGAAGACATCGACCGACGCACTTGGGCAAGGCTCTGCATTTATGCAGTGAACATCATTGTCGGAGCATAGCGTTAGGAGCTCCTACCGAAAGGGAGCTGGTGGTTGGGACATAAAGAGATCTCTCCAATAACCCTAATTGGATATTATTATGTTAAATGTTACTCGGCATTGGCAGCTGAAAAAGAACATTAAAAGAAGTCCAGCAGTCGGAGATCAGCAAAAAAGTAATATAAAGTTGATGTTATGAACTCCCTGAGAGGACACTGAAAATTTGGTAGAAAGTAAACTGATAGCATAGGAGATGCAACGCATTTTTTGCGACCATCCGACCATACATAACATTTTCGAAACGGGCAATAAACCTGTTCAATTTCTACAACCGTTTTAGAATATAGACCCACACGCTAGAATATCATAAAATAAAATTCGTATGCATTCGTATCAGCAAAATAGTAAGATAATCTTATGAACTCCTTGAGAGCATCCTGAAAATTTGGTAGAAAGTGAACTGATAGTTTAGGAGATGCAACGCATTTTTTTTTCTCTGTGACATACGATCATGTATTGCGATTTTGAAACGAACAATAATCCTGTTCAATTTTTACAACCTTTTTAGAATGTAGACCAACCCATTAGAGTTATCATAATAAACAATACGTTGGGTATGTATTTTCAGATTTTAATCTTATATTCTTATATATTGTTTCATTATTTGTAATGTAAACCCAGCAGTGCCATGCTATAGTCAGGGTCTATTTAAACACATGAATCCAATAATTCTTTATGAAATAACTAATAAATCTAAATTAAATAATTACGCTCAGTAACCAGGTACACTCATTTGTATTTTCCCCGTCGTGTGTGTGTGTGTGTGTGCGTGTGACTGCTAGCTGGTGAGTACATATGTTGGGTGTATTAATATTAATGTGATATATGTGAGTAAAAGTAAGCAAAAGATAAATATTTTTATTTATATACATATGACACTTATGAGTCAAGCTTAAAGGTATACTACATTATGATTATATTGCTAACTTTCCAAAGACACAACTAACATTGAGTGATTGCCACACTTACTGGAGTAGAAAGATTAACATAAGGTATAATAAAACTTTTACGAGTCAATGTAATTTAATAGGGCAAAACTAAATAAAAACAAAACGACAACCAACAAATTCACTGGTGTGAGATGGAATTTATCACCGTTAATAACTTTATGATTCCCATGTTTAAATGTTGTAAATAAAATTAAAATAAATTAAACCAATAGATTGAAGGATGTAAGAAAGAGCTACCGATTTTCGCGTAACCAGAGGAAAAAAAATAGACTTAACCAATTCAATGAAATATAGTGTATATTGACAGTGGCTTACACTGGGAAGAGCACGTCCATGCAAAGTTATTCGCAAAAAGGAAATGAGATAATCGCAATTAGTATACTTTATGCAGGATGCGGTGAGATGCCGAGTCTTTATAATTATTTCAAGATAGGCTAGATAATAGTATTATAGATAGACCTATAATAGTGCTCTCATTAAAGAGGTCTAGATGTACTATTATTAAGTCAATCTTGACACGTAAAGACACGACATCTCACCGTATTCATGAAGGATACTTAATTGCGATTATAATAATAATATTCTTTCTTTTATCCCCCCGCGGATAAGTTTTCTGGTTTAAATAAACCGATAAATTAATTATTTCTTTAACGAACTTACATTTTTAGACTAAATCTTCTGTTGAAAAAGTTTACAAATGGTTATTTTGCGGGAAATTGCTGACAAACAATATCGAAAAGCGAAAGTCGAAAGTTGAGAAAAGGCTGGACCTGGTTTATACTATTATCTATCTAGATAGATAGACTATCTTATATCTAGAGGTATAGGGAGATTGCATCTAAAGGTAGTCTAGAGTCTAGTCTATTAGACTAATCTTATCTATCATTTTAAATCCCTATGATCTATAGACTAGTCTAAGATGCCTAGAGTCTACCGGTCTACCGTTAGCTGTTAGCTGGATTATGATAATGATAAAAGTAAAAGTAAAGTAAAATAAGTTTGTTTGGCTGTTTGGTAAAATTGAACATCTTAGTCTTAGTACTTAGTCATAGTCTAGTCTTAGTCCTAGGCCTAGACTTAGACTCTAGTCTAGTCTCTACTCTAGATCTAGATATCTACTAGCCTAGCCCTAGCCGACTAGACTAGTGTCAGTGTCTCTGTCAGTGTCTCCCTACCTAGACACTAACTAGACGGTCTACCCCAAACTCATCCAATTCAATGACAATGCATACCCCAATCACTAACCTGCTGGCTACTGCAACCTAACCCTAACCCTAGCCCTAACTCTAGGCAAACCCTTCTATCCCTAACCCTAGACTCTACCCTAGACACTATCCCGATTCCTTTCTAACCAACCCTAGACAGACCTAGACCCTTTGTCTTGGGTTTTGGGTAGGGCTAAGGCTAAGGCTTGTACTTGTACCAAGATGTTCAATTTTCCTGTTCGTTTTTTTAATTAAATTTAAAAATATAATTGATTAAGTTGTCTTTTGTCTTGTCTAAATAGAGTAAAGCTCGGCGGTTCGGAAAAATAGCCGAGAAATGCGCCTAATCCCATTTTCGGTTCATGGCCTCAATCAAATGACGATTGTGAAGAGTAGAATTGAGAATTGAGATAGGATAGACGTCTAGATCTCCAGCAAATGAAATGATGCCAATTCATTTGTCAATCATAATCTGGATCAAATTATTCCCGTTTATTTATTATATCTAGAGGTCTAGTCTAGTACAGATATAATTAGAATTTTCCTAGCGTACCATATTTTTGTCTTCTCACCACTTCGGAAATGTTCTCATTGCTTTGACCACATTCTCAACGGTTCATCCAACACATTCTGAGACCTCTACGAACTTATTTTAACGCCTTTAAACGAATGACAAATCTTTCAGATGTGTTCTTAATGATGTTTAAGTACTTTGATTGAAACTTAGAAGTTTTTGATGCATATAATATATAAACAAAAGCGCAATCACAAAAATTGCCGAACTACCGCATTTGGTACCTTAGGTCTAGACTCATAGCCCCTGTTACGAAGCATCAACTCAGGAAAATATTTGTCAAATGGCCCTCGGTAGCTCAATTGGAGATTGCCATATATGGTAATGAAGCTAATTGATTGGTCGACGTTCGGAATGCTGCCTTCGTCACTATTTCCGATTTTAAACGATGTTTAATAAGCCTCTTTTGTCATGTTTTGAACCAATGAGAAAAGTTGAAATTGTCATCGTCGGTTTGGAAATCCTCTATAATCGGGAAATTACGGTAGCTAGGATCGCAAAACTTGCGTGTATATTCCGATTCGGGCACTTAATATGCAAATATAAATGATTCGGTATTACGACATGGTCAAAACGAAAGTAGTAATCGTCTTCATCCCATAGGTCATTTGTATCATCTTCTGGACTTCGACAGTTGGTGATTTTCTACGAAGACCCGATCTAGTTGGAAAATATCGAAATAACTCCACAAATGTGTGTTTTTAGGTTATTTTTTTGCATAATATGGTAGAATAACATTATGATTATGTTAAGTAATTAAAGGCCTTAATTCCATAATTTGATGCAAAAAGCGAAGTGATACAAGCTGTTTAGTTAATTGGGTTTAAAAAAATTCCGAAGCATCGACGAGGATTTACGTCTTTGAACCATCAAGGTTTTCTCTAGTCTTCAGACTTAAGCTAATGACAATGAGGAAGGATACGTGAGTCACTTATCAACAAAACAGAAAAGGAATCAGGAATGACCAAGTTGCCATTTATGCGAAGAATTTGGCCCTGTTGACGTAATAATATCAAGATTAAGATCAAGTTAAAGATCAAGATTGAAGGATTCCGGACAGTTACCATTTTCCACTCAGATTACTACACTATGACTATGCGTGCTGCTTGCACTACTTAGATAACTCCTCAGTGCTGTCACGAGAGTAGTCTGCTGCTATTAGTATTAGCCTCTCACTCTCTCGCTATTCCGGGAAGCTTCACCTAAAATTAAAACTACCCTTATTAATTTCGCTAGACTAGTCACTAAGTTTTGTTAATCTACTACTATCTAGTCTAGATAGCCTCGCTACTCTCACGCTTGTCCGGGAAGCTTCACCTAAAACTAAATCTATGCTAATTTCGCTAGTCGCAAAGTTTTTGCTACTCTGCACTCTTCAACTATCTAAATAGCCTCGCTAGCCTTGCATTGATCGTGGTCCGAAACCCTTCGTCACTTCGTAGTTTAAGTTGGAAGTTTGAATCTACCGTTGAACCTCGATAATTCGTTATCTCACGCTGATCCGGAAGCCTTCGCCCTGAAATTACGCCCACTTCGCTAGTACTCAAGTTTGCTACTACTACTACTACTACTACTACTACTACTACTACTACTACTACTACTACTACTACTACTACTAAAACTAGACTACAACCTCAACAATTAACAATTGGGCGCATTGGCAGATTGAATAGAAAACTACATGCGCTATACAAAAAGGGGTGGATGGAGGGTAAGATTAGGAGGGGTTTATGGTTAGGATTTAGGGGTAGGAGTAGACCTATGATGGCGAAGTCACATAGTCATGAAAAAGAGGGCTACATTAGAGGTGGTCCGTAACCCTTCGTTTAAATGAAAATGAATAAATAAATAATAGAAATGCAGTGGAACCTCGCTAATTGGGACACCTCGGGTATATTGGAAATGGTCCCGATTGCTGAGGTAAATAATAGTATTTTTTACTATGAGTTGTCTGGGATTTCGCGCTAATTTGTTGTGTCCTAATTATTGAGGGTGCCAATTACAGAGGATCTATTATACTTTTTAAATGTAGAATTCCGGACCAGGTAAGGGAGGGATGGGTCAGAGGAGAGCTTGAAAGAAAATCCACGCTCAAGGCTAGTCTAGACTCCCTCTAAGTCTATTTAGGTGCAGTTTCCCGGACCAGACTGTACGCAGAATTCCTTACTGGTCGGTATAGGAAGGGAGGGGTTGGAGGAGAGCTTGGAAGTTAGAATCCACGCTCTAGACCTCTTTAAAGTAAAGCCTCCTGGCCTGACGCACAGTTCCGGACCAATCGTACTAGGAAGGGAGGTGTTGGAGGGGAGCTTGGAAGCTAAAATTCTCTCTCTAAACTTTTAGGTGAAGCTTCCCGGACAAGGCAGGAAAAAAATAGTCTGCTTGTAGCATAAACTGAGTTTTCTAGTTGATAAATATTGGCAATAAGTAGTGTTGGCATCAGCTGGTCTGGAATCCTTCACATTTACCGGCTGAACCTAAACCTTAACCATAACCTTAAAATCTAAACCATATTATCTTAATATTTACATTGTAGTGTACGTGTTAAGTATCTAGACTTCTGTTAATAGTAATAGACTTAAGACTAGACCTACCTGCATTTCCAAAGACGGGACGGTGTAGTTAATACAACTGTATGATATGATACTATATTATACTGTGTGATTACTTTGTCTAGACTACTTACACATGAAAATTAAGGTATCTATGGGTTAGACTTAGGGTTTAGGGTTATTGTTACAGATAAATGGAAGGGGGTTTACCGAAGGTCTGTGGGATGGGGCGTAGAGAACGGTTAATTGAAGGGTTAGGAGTTGGATTTGGGGAAAGTTTTAGGGTTATTGTCATAAGGCATACACACACTCTTTTCAACTCTCCTATACATTATAACTGCACTACATCCTACTTTGTAATTTTACAAACAAAACCATTGCTGGAATGATTTAATGCTGTTGTGATAAGGTAATTCCAGAATATAGTCAAGACCAAGGTGTCAATAATGGGATACCTACTTTTTGCTTATTTTATTTAAAGACTGATTTCTCTTATAATAAAAAAGGGTGTCACAAAATGACTGTCTTAATAGAAAATGATATAAGCCTATATTATTTTAACATTTTTTATTTTATATCTATTTTTCTCTCTCTGTCTGTATATTATATCTTGGGCCTTCAGTCTATAGCAAATTAAATTTGAATATATGCATATTTCAGAATTTTTTTTCAAGAAGCCACAATTGATATTGCCAACATCGTATGAATGCAATGGACACAAATGGAGCTTTCGCAGTCTGATGATCGTTTTTTGGTGCCTGATTCGGAGGACGAAGAGTTGATCAATTGTGAAGCTTGGGATTTGAAATTGGGTTTGAAGGCTCTGGCCGAAGCTCGGGTGAATGTTTATTTTATATTTTATATATTTTATTTTCTTGTTTGTTGATATGGCTACTCAGTCTACTCGTTTAGTATGATGTGCAGTGCGCGTCCAATAAAAAGCGAAGATGATCCATTATCATGCAAGCAGTCAAGTTAAGAGAAATGTATCTAAGTAATGACTTCTCTTCTTTTAAGCATTTCAAAAAGACATAAGATTTAAAGTATTGGGAATAAATTAAAACAATAAATCATTAACCCACAAACTGTCACTGGGCCCGTAGGCTACCGCCATACTGTTCAGGCCAATTAGATCCGCCCTTGCTAAAATTGCTATACGGCCGCCGTTACTCTAGACAAAAGTTGGAACTCTTTACCGTGAAGAGTAAAATGAGTTGTACTTTCTTTTTCCGCAATTTCTGCCTTGAAATACCATGCAGTGGATGTAAACAAAGCTCGCAAATTGAAATAAATTGAACACTGAAAATCGACTCGACTAGGCCTAGAATCTGCAATGGCTGATCCAATTCCAGGACCATCGGGACACAAAAAAGTTGACCATATATTCTTTATTTCATTGTTTCATAACAAGCCCTAAAACAATTGTTTTTACTTCTTGGTGAGTCTTTATGTCAAGTTTGTGCTGTTGAAAAATGTATTTTGTTAGTATTTTTACATTGAGAAAAATTGCATTCATTCTTTACTTCATAATGAGGGGAAATAAATGAGAAAACACAAAAAAGTTGACCATATATTCTTTATTACATTGTTTCATAAATGGTGTCAATATACGTTTGGACATAGAGTGTTATATATGGTTTAAAGAGGAATAAATGTACTACAACTTGGCTATTTCAGATTTTCAATATAGGTCAAATTCAGTAACTTTTTCACTTGCCAAAGTCAACTTTTACAAGAAGAGTAAACATGAATTTCAAGGTCAAGGTCATTCCATGTAAAGGTCAAAGTCACAATGTAATTTATAATTATGTCAGAGTATTCCTCATTTATACCTCTTTCAGAAAATATATACTTTTATTGTGTTATCTTTATAAACAAAGCTATGACAGCTTGTTATCTAGACCTAGGTTAAATCAATTAAATTGGCCTGACATTCTGGCCACTTACCATTGACAGTTCGTGGGTTAAGATAGATTAACAATGTGGTATACTTTTATGTACTTTATTATAGCATTATTTTTATGTTAAATTTATAATATTTTTTTCTTTTATTGTTTTGTAATATAGGTTTGATAAAATGGTGCTTACCTAAAATTGAAATCAAAGTCTTTTATCCTCTTGGAATAATTTTTAAGAAGGAATTTGGCAAGATTGTTACAAAACGTCTTTTGAATCATTTATTGATTTCCCCCCCCTGCTTTTTCTCATTCCTTCTTCCTCATACCGCAGCCTAAGTTATTCTATTTTACCATTATGCATTTTTACATTAAAATATTCCTCAAAAGTCTTATTCAATGATTAAAACATATATAATGAACAATATTTATGTGCATATATTATATTGCAAATGCAGTAGAACAGGATTAGTGTTTAACCTAAGCATACACGCTTAACATAACCCTACCTATTTGTGTGTATTTTATTACTGATTTGATTCTGTTTCAGAGGTGCCTGTATGCTAAGCAAAGAAATGAGAATATGGCAGATAACATAAAAGACCCTGTTTTGGAATCAAGTAAGATTCTTTTATCTTTTAATATTTTTTTTTAGTAATACAGTTCAATATTATTACTTATTAAAGTTTAAGATTACACACTCTCACATATTATGGAAACTGATGTTTTTATATCATAAAGTATAAACTTGATATTTATATTTACTTGATAACCATTTTGAAAATATAAATGGTAGTTATTAAAACTAAGAATAATGCAAATTATTTCTCTTGTGAGTTAAATAACACTTCAAGAAAGAAAAAGAAAACAACTGACGAAACAAAATAGTAAGCCCGATATTCTTTCCTTTTGCTTAATTATAATTGTTATTATTTGATAAATTAATATTTAATTCATTTCATATGTAATTTACTTAATCTTTTCTAAATACAGATAACATTTGCACATATATTTATTTCTTCTTAGTCGTAAATCTTCAATGTGAGTACATGCCTATATGAATGTCAGATTCATATTAAAATATATTATTGATTATTGATTTTAATATTGTAAAAAGGAAAACTTTCCCCTGAAAACTTAACTTATTAACCCTGTCATCTACAAAAATGAACGAAAGAACACATTACCTATTCCCCAAATGACACTTATGGAAACAAAAACCTAATAGCACTCAATGCTTGTTATCATTTTTACTTTGAATTATTCATTGCTATTGTTATCTGTTATCCTCATGGTATGTTTTTCTCCCCACATGCAACATGTTTTCTCATTTTCTTCCTTATTTTATCCCTTTTTTTTTGTTTCAGTCAATTCTTTCTTAGACAGTGACCAAGACAATGTTGGCCGGTCAAATAATGTTACGTTAGTTTCTGACACCGTGAGGTGAGTTAACATCAGGTGGCTAACTTTGAACAGTAGAAGTACTAAGCTCTTCTTATACTCGAAGGTCCATGAGGCTGGTGCCTAACCCCAGTTTCTATGGCACCAACTAGCAAAGACCTATTATCTCCCTTGGATAGGATGCTTGTCAATCACAGGTTTACTTCCACAGTTCAATCAGCCGATACTTCTACCACCTGAATGGAATGAGGAATGTGTGTTGTCTTTTCTAAGGACACAATGTTGCAGATGGAGATCAAACCAACTAGCTCACATTCATAAGCCCAGACCCATATCCACTACACCACTGACACTACAGCTGCATCCTATTGTTATGATGTACTTACTTCTTATATTTGCAACTGTGTCATGTAAATAATTTATCAATTTGGATGACTCAGTATAGTGTATCTATCACAATATTTAAAAAAATAGTTTTTATCATAGCTGCACATTGTTTATTTGAAAATTATCTATTATAGTATTTCACTTTTTTCTATTTATTTTTGAGATTTTTTTCCCCAATCCCACAATATTATTATTTTAAACCAAGTAACACTAAATCAAAGAAAGCATGATGAACCTCACACACATCAATATATCATCATACCAGCTCCTTTCTCTTTGTATCATATAAACCGAGAACCTTTAAACTGAAATGATTTAGTTCTCTTAAATTTTATATTTTAAATGTGCTTCCTGTACAGTATTTATTTTCTTCTTGGAATTCCGGATTTTGTGTTCAAGAAATTAAATATGTATCAATATAATTTTCATAAAGAAAAAGACAATAAACTTAAACAGGTACCCAAAGTGACTTTCAGGCTCATGGAAACTAGTGTGCAGTTCAAGCTTGTTTAAAAAAAAATTTTTTTCTTCTCATTTCTATATATTATTTTATTATTCTCTTATCAGTGACAGCAGCAGTTCTGGGAATAAGCAAAATGTAACTGTCATTGACCGCAACACTAGAAGTAATCTGGAATCCGACAACAATAGTAAAGGGTTGAATGAAGAAAGGGGCGGCAGCGTGTCGACACCTGCTGACTACATCGGCAGTCTACAGCTGTCTCAACAGGCTATGCTTGTTCCTGAAACGATGGAGAGTTTGTGAGTGGATTTCTTCTTATTGTTGTGGATTAGAGGAATATATTATTTATAGACTTTCTTACTTTCTTAGGACTTAGCGACAAATTCCATTTTCTGCGGTACACATCTCAAATCGGAAATTTCCCATCCATTATTATATTAGTTTTAAATTTCTATTCATGGAAAAGTATGAAACTTTTAAAACTGACTTCTATCAAATTAATATTAATAAATTTGTTAGAATCATAAAATGCAGTAATAGTTGTTTAGTATGGTATTGAATTATGCTGTAGATAATTATAAGTCAATGATTTTTTTTGGATTTTTTTTTCACCTTTGATATCATTTTATACTGATACTGTTTGTATACCCATGTCATTAGTGTAAAATATGTTTTTGTTTGTTTTTGATTTAGATGTATTCATACTACGACTGTTTATTATTATTATTATCATCATCATTATTATTATTATTATTATTATTGTTATTATTATTATTATTATTATTATTATTATTATT
>JAUEKR010333058.1:0-11261 GCA_031762895.1 Corambe burchi
TAATAATACTAATAATAATAATAATAATAATAATAATAATAATAATAATAATAATAATAATAATAATAATAATATTACTATTAATAATTGCAGAGAGATAATTTCTCTAAGTCTAAAATTTCATTCTCATATAGGTCAGGTTACACGGCAAATAAAAATCAGATAAAAAATGGAATAAAAAATGAATTAAAAATAAAAAGATTCACATGGAAACCCTAAAAACCCTGCTTTTAAATCTCAAATTTAACTTAAAGAGGGAGGCAGAAAGGAATGGAGACAAAGATTTTAATATAAAAACTGAAAAAAACAATAGCAAAACTAATATTACATCATACATATAAAAACAGAAATGTACACAAAAAGCAAATGACATACAAAATGATGATGATGATGATGGTGGTGGTAGTGGTTGTGGAGACTATGATGAAGAACAAAAAAATTACAAATGAACATGAAATATAAAAAAATAAATGCACCATAGCAATAATGATGAATTTACAGTCAGGGATTTAAAATAAAAAGCAATTAAAAAGTATATAATATAATGAAAGCACGTGAAAGCATTGTAGTAGTAGTAGTGGCTATGTTTAAGCATAAAAAATGTTTGACAACCATGAATCTGATTTTAGTATTACTATAAGTATAAGATAGGTAGTAGGTGCTATATATTTATATTATTATCAAAATAACCAGATTTCAAATAAACATAACATACAATTACAATACAAATACAGAAAAGCAGTAGGCCTACCGTAAAAAATACTTGTCATTATAATATAAGTGAGTTGTACATAAAGTTTAACTTAAGATACAAAAAGTTAAACTAAAGCTTCAAGTATTTAAAAAAATGGATATAAGTCTTGCGTCATTTTATACAAAGAAAGTGATAAAATAGTAAATCGTCGCCCGAACATAAAAAAATAATTGTATGCATAGAAGGCATAAAGGTGTTGATAATAAAGCGTGGTGTTTTAAGCTTCCAATCTATATTATAGCATAATATATCTCTATAGGCAATATAAAATATGATATTAAAATAATCGATATATGTTATATAGGAAGGCAAGCATAGCTTGATATAAAAAGTAAATCTAAAAGCAAAACTTAGCAAGTAGTAATTAGTAGTGAAGTTCTAAAAATAATTGAAATAGTAAGAGTAGTTATAATACGAGTAGGAAGCAGTATTGATATTGATAGATACAGCAAGACCTCATGATCACATACTACCATTCATAGAATCACTAGAAATCTGGTGTTACAGTTATATAGAAATTGGCAATATGACAGCCTAGGTCTGCAGTCTATTTGCATAATAACAATATTCAATTAATGTGTTATGAGTGAAATTCTTTCACATCGACAAATATCAACTGTGAAAAAAAAACAAAAAAACAATAAGATCTCTCTCCAGTCATATGTTCACATACATTAGAATGCCATATTAATATTACATTTTATGTGAAATATCAGTTAATAATTATCTTACTTAAAATCTTTATATCTTTCTTTCCAAAACAATCAAATCAACATTTAAACAAATTTCTGTCAAAGAACAGAAGAATATCAAAACATAGTTACATAAAAAAAGGCATTATAACTAAAAAATGACTTTTCTTTTTAAGTGGGTGTCAAGCAAGATACTATAATTATAATTATATTACCTTAGACTTAGATAAACTATTTAAAGTATTATTTAATATGAATCAAAAGAATAACTTCACAAAATAAGTTATCATTTTTCAATTATTAAAACACAAAACAACTTCAGTAGTAATACCCATGATCATGATTTGCCACATTACGATAATTCAAAAGATTTTGACTTTGATATAATCATTCAGTTATACATCTTAATAATACCAATACTATTGCACACAATTCAACATCATTCTCAAAGATATAGCTTTTTCACCCACACATTGTAAAATCGGAGCATTAACATCAGTTTCAGTACCAGAGCATCAAATGACTAATTGCATAATTTAATTTATTTTCTCAAGGAAGAAAATGGGAATTGGTCATATATTCCATCATTGAATTTTTTTTGAGATTTTGAGATTTTGAGTTTTGAGCATCCTAGAGATCTACACGGTTGTCACCATACAGGGAGCTACAGACGAAGATGAAGAAGACACTGAATTACTGTCTGACACTCCATTCATGCCTGTAGACTCATTCTCCACAGCTTGATTATTCGACAATACAGATTTTTTCTTCCTTCGAGCAAGAAGCATTTCCGTTTTCGTCAGAGGCCGGTCTGAAGATGTGGATGAATTATTGACGCCAGGATTTTGACCGTCGTGGTTTGACGACAAATCTGTGGGAGAAGTGAGAGAATGTGACGATAGAGAGGACGTGTCAATCAGGTCATCATCGTGATCGTCACACAAAGAGGGTGAATTGGGGTCAAGGTCGATCACAAGGACGTTATTGGTTGCGTGAACAGGGGGGCTGTAGTTAAACGGTGCAACAATTGCGGAGACACTAGATTTGGGTTGAAAACCACCACCACCAACGCTTGAGATTTTATTCCCGGGAGCGGTAACTACAGGTACCGTAGTACTATTACCCGTGGTACGAGTACCTTGACTGTGAACCGATTTTTCTTCTTTCGTGTACGACAAATTCATGGGGAATGTGGAAATTGAATCAGGCAAGGACTCGACGACAGCTACTCCTCCTTTCTCTTTGCTCTTATTATCTTTATCTTTCCCCTTTTTGTTCTTGCCTGCTTTTGAGTTTTTTGACTTTGTATCTCCTGCTACAGCAGCCTCTTTCTCTTTATTCCCTTTGTCTTTGTTTTTACCCGACGCGCTAAACAATCGCTTCAGTCCTTGAGCGAAATTAGATTTCGTTTTTCCGCCATCGCTAGATTTCGATTTCTTACTGGTCTTCGATGAGACAGATACGTTTGAATCTCCATTCACCATGTGGCTGATACTGACCTCACTCACAACGCTATCGTCAATGCCCGCAATCTTCATCAGCGTCGATTCCAAGGCATTCATTGAGGGTGAAGCACCAACCGAGTCATTAAACGAACACATTGACCGGCACGTTTCATCTGCATTTGGCAGGACGAAATCTTGTAGACTCGGGTCTCGCTTCTTTCTACGGAACGTACTCGAGTCAATCTGGCCACTGCTGCTATCGTCTAATGAGTCTAACGATTCCGAGGTCGAGTTGAGAGCTCTTCTAGAAGACATATCATCAGCCTCGAAAACGTTATTGTCAAAGCTGTCGTTTGCTTCGTACGATTGATCTCCCACTCTGTCGGCATCATAGTTCTCATCCAGGTCCGCAAATTGCTCATCATCGTCATCACAAAGCTCAAAAACTTCTCCTTTTCTGATTTCACTTTGAGGAGAGTTACTTTTCAGGGCTGAAACTTTACTGCTATTTGAGATTCTTGCAGGAATACCTCCTTTCTTCGTCCAACTTTGCACACCAATGTTGTTTCCACTAGCACTTTTAGTTTTCGATGTCGTCGAAGTCGGTACAGACGAAATTTTCTCATAAGTTGAGCTCTTGCTGATCCCGTCGGTGACCGATTTAGATTTACCACCAGAGGTCAAGGTCGATCCTACTGGAAGAGTGGCCGCCTTAGTTTTAAAACCGGAAGGTGGAAGACTGGACGGTTTACCCTGGTTTGATTGAGTTTTAAGCGTGGGGAGTCTGGAATTTGATGGAGAGGAAGTGAGGATGTCTCTGGATGGCGATCTCTCGCAGCTATTGTCTCTTTTCCACAACATGGCAACTTTACTGGGCACCTGCTTTTTAGATACTGCTCCTCCTCCTGCTCCTGGAGGTGTCTTCTTGCTGCCTGAATCGGAAGACAGAGGGGAAGAAGAAGATGACGAGGTATCAACACTCCTTCTCGTTGGAATTCCCGATCCTGACGAATTTGACGACCTGCGTGAACCGCTACCACTGACGGGCGTGATGGATCTATTTTGGCTTTTCAGACTATCCGTTGAAGAATTCCTCTGATCCGGAAGGCCTTTTTTCAGTGAAGATCCACCGGCTGATACCGGTTTCAGATTACTTGGTTTCTTCAAGTTACTGGGTTTGGAAGTCGAGCTACCATCAGGATTATTGGGAGTCTTCAGAGTGCGTTTGATCGAATCTGGAGCATCTTGGGAGTTTCTCTGTCGTTGGATCTGCTTGTAAGCGGCAGGATCCTGAGTAGAATCGACAACGAAATTGAACGAATCAAGAGCTTTGCTCCATGACTCTCCAGAAGGTCCATTCTGTTGTTGTTGGTGATCATTCGCATAATCTACTGCAGTGGACGAAGAATTTCCTTTCACCCCTTGGCTTTGAGCAGTATCACTCTTGTTTTCTTTGTTCTCTTGTGGTGAGTCAGAAGACGAGTGTCCTTTAGCAGCGGTGATACTAGTACCAGTAGATTTCGCACTGCCTGGTCTAGAATTCGGACTTGGACTCACTTTAGACATAGTTTTTCCTGGTTTTGTTTTCGAGGCGCTCTGTTGCGATTGATTCAACGACTTCCTGTTCGCATCTGCAGGTGATGAAGACGAAGGCGATCCATTGGCAGATTTGTTGATGCTTGTATTACCAGATCCTGGTCTGCTGACGCCTGGTTTAGTGGTGCTGTTTCCGCCACTATTTCTATTCCCGACACTTGGAGATCTAGATGCTACACCTCTACCACGACCAGATCCTCCAGCCGCACCTCTATTCAAATTACTGCCTCCTGCTGCAGTTGTCGGTTGTGGTGGGCTTTGCTTAGTAGTTCCAAGTCTACCTCCTTTCTTCAACCCGGACGGGCTATCATCCTGTCTCGTTCTAGGCGAGACTTGCGCCACTTTAATTCCGGTTCGTGGAGAAATATTCTTCTTACCTAAATCCGCCAGTTTGTTATTTTGAGATCCAGGGGATGTTTTCACACTATTATTACCTGGCTTAAGATTGACATTTTTATTTGCAGCAGAGGCAGTGGTAGTTTTTGCAATATTCGATTGAACGGCCGCAGCTGGTTTTCCAGGATAGAGCGGCTTTCTGCGACCTTTGATGGCTTTACTGTTTGCCTCAGCAGCCGCTTCCGGTTTCAACCGTTGCTGGCTCTCATCCGGTTTAACAATCTTAGCACCGACCCCGCGGCTTGCAGACCTCACTCGATCGGCTCCAGCCATGTCACCGTTTTTGTCGGACCACGTCATCGAGATTTCAGAATTTGTGTCCGAGTTGTAATCGTTGGACACCAGAGACATGGTTTCGTTTTGGATGAACATATCGTCATCAATCGTACTCCCACTCATCTTGGTGGTTTGGAGCTCATTGACTACTAGGTGGATATTTTCCATAAACATTCTTTCCTCTTCCTCGGGAGACATTTCATTTTCTTCTTCTTCTTCGCCATCTTCTTCTCCGTTATTATATTCCGTCTCCTGAAACACTAAGTCATGCTGGTCGGTTTTCTTAGGCCCATGACCTCCTCCAAGCATGGCTCGGTTCAAAGCCTCTTCACCATTGAGAGCAATTAGTCCCGCCATACTGTAATTGGATATCTCTCGCACTTTGGCGGCAAAATCACTGACGTTGTCTGATCTCTCTGAGTTTCCTCTAGTCGCAGACGTTTGTGATGGATTTGATAAACTAGACGTATTTCCATACTGATTAATACTTTGCGAACTTGCAGACCTTCCGCTTGTTGTAGAAGACTCGCCGCCTTTACGGTTAGCCTGTGCCAGCCTATTACTAATGTCCTTCTGCGACTTGAAATCAGAGCCATATTCTTGAGACTGAGAGCGCACTCTAGCCCCTCCGTCATGAATGCTGTTATCTTCACCCTGAAACTCATCCGAGGCAATTTCTTCTTGGGAATGATGCCTCTTTCGTTTCCAAGCCGAATATCTTGACTGGCGTGAGTGGGGCAAGCTGTCAAAGTCGAGCTCTGTCGTATCTGAGCAGCTTCGAGTCATAAGGCTATTGTTAGTGGTTTCAACCTGCTGGTTCGATGATAAGGAAGTCTGAGACCCAGTAGCGCTTTGATGGGGTCCCGATTGGCTACTACCACTAGCCCCATGATCAATGCCTGACAACGTTGGGATTTCAAGGGATGCGCTTTTAGTGAGATTCGGTGCATTTCTAGTTGACTGATGAGTCGTCTTATTTTGCTGCTGAGACCCAGAAGATTTATTAGCCATTGGAGAACTGCTGAGAAGGAAATGTTTCGCTCTGGAATGTCTCCTGGCGCTTTCTTCCCCTCTAGGCAAACGTGCTTTTGGGAGTGCTGCGTAGATGCATTGCTCTAATAGGAGCTGCTCAGAAGGAGTTGGGTCACAGTCTCCACCTTCGTCGCTTAAAGAGTCTGATCTCGTTAATTCAACTTTGCTCTCCACGTTATTGTTCTTCCCATCACGAGTTGATTCCACATGATCTAGTCGGTTATCCATGCTTGTGAGAGAGCTCAGGGAAGAATTGCGTGAAAAAGTCACAGGCGTATCTTCCATCGAAAATTTAATCGGGCGGTCATTTCCTTTGTCCCCAGCAATACTGCTATCCTCGCTAGACTGTCCAATCACGTGGCGTTCTTTTGGCAAGGAAGATCCGCTATCGCTACCATCTTTATCTATCGGAGCGTTGAGTGAGTTGAGAGAATCTTGACGCGAAAAAGAGCGAGGGGTGCCTTCGACCTGATACGTGTGTAGGGCGTCGTTGGATGGAGGTGTGAAACTGACTCCGTAGCTACCATTACCACCTTGACCTTGAATGTTTGAGTAGTTGATGGTTGGGTTAACTCTTCCCACTACGGGTTGAGAAGAACCGCTTTTAGCAACCGGTAACTGCCAATTCATAGCGCTCAAATTAGGATTCTGTTTAGCGCTTACGTTGTTAGTGTTAGATTTCGAGGCAGTGTTGCTTACACCTAAAGAAGTAACAGCAGCTCCTTGAATTCCAGATGACTTTTTAGAAACTCCTATTGTCTTGTTCCCTTTGACCCCTGTTCCTGACTCGAGCGAATCGATAGTAAGATCGCTGAGTGATGTGGCAGCAGAAAAGTTCTTCGGAGTTCCTTCGACGTCGTAAGTTTTCACTGTGTCAACGGGGAGGAAGTCGTGAAATGGGTGGACAACGCTGTAGCTAGACATACGCGGGACAAATGCAGACATGTTACAGTCGCGACTAGGAGGTGGTCTGATATTACCTTCAGTGCTGGCGGTGTTTGACCCTGACGTATTATTGTCGCCTGCTGTTTGACCTGGCAGAGGAGTTTTCCTAATTATTGGCTGCTTGTTGCTGCTGCTGTTGTTTTTCGGCATTCCTGATTCAATCATCTCCGACAGCAATTGCTCTTCACTTTCCTCGCAGACAGAGCTATTGTCACTTTTGGCATCGTCTTGCACTTGCTGCTGAGACTGAACTTGCTGCTGGCGGTTGGCGCTAAGACCGCTTGGGAGAAGAGGTTTTATCCCAGCAGATCCAGTTGTCAAAACGCTCAAGTCACTGAGCGAGGTCGATGCGGAGAAATTCAACGGAGTTCCTTCAGTGGCGTAGGATTTGACAGTGTCTTGCATGTAATCATCAATATCAGGAGCCTGAATTTGTGAACTCATGGCTGCTGCTGTGTAGCTTGATTTCGATGCAACTTGTGATAATGAGGAGTTATTACTATTTGGGGCAGATTGGGATGCTAATGATGAATTCGGTCTGAAAGAATTTACTGTTAGATGCTTACTACTTTGAGAAAGTGATGATGATTCAGTTGATTTGTTACCGTTTGGCTTAGTGGAGAGACCAGAAGGTGGGAGGTTATTTCCCTTGTTAGGGGCTTGATTAGATAATGTCGATGAATTATTCTTTGGCATCAGTTTCACTTTTCCAGAAGCTTTCGAAGATGGAGAAGGTGAAGATGATGGTAGAGATGTATGTTGCTGTAATTGCTGCCCAGTTTTCGGAGATGCAAGATTGTTGCTAGGAGACTTTGAAGTTTTCGGAGATGATGAAGACAAACGTTGATTTTTAGTTGGAGTAGTTGACGATTGAAGAGAACTTTGGCTGTCTTTGGCATTACCGGATGATTTTGGCATCGATTGTGAAGATGATGATGACGGCTGATTGTTAGATGAAGATGATGATGGTGAATTGGATGACTTATGCTTAGGCATTTTGGCGATGAGAGACGTTTTAGAAGACGGTGACGATTCTCCATTCTTGGTCGGAATTCCAGATTTTTTCTTGATGGTGTTGTCCGATGAGCTTCGTCGCATTTTCCTAGCGGACGACGTCGGTGTGGGCATAGCCGAGCTGATACACTGAGCTAGAATGTCTTCTTCCCCTTCAGAAACCTCAGACATGGACGAATCGCGATCTTCTTGCTTTAGAGAGTCCAAAGCAGGTGACGCTGGTTTATTTTCAGTAGGAGCATTTGAAGTGGAAGTAGAGGTGGAGGATGAGACTGGGGGTGGAGTGGTTGGTCTATCGATGCTGGAGTCCGAATCAATGGAGGATTTATTCTTTGGCACAAGATCCGAACCAGCTACCTTTTCTTTCGCTGTGTGAACTCCACTCACCTCTTTATCAGTTGAGTTAGTCTTAGAAGAAGAGCTTCCTTGTGATTCATCATTTACTGCATGATTAATATTACCTACTTCATCTCCTTGTTGAACAACTTTATCTGATGACATTTGTTTATTATCGTCATCTTTGTTGATAGCAACATTCGTTGATTTCGACTGAGTTGTGGGTTTGTTAGATAACTGTACAGAAACACCAGGTGAAGAAACAGATGGGATGATTGCTACAGAAGATTGTGATGATGATGGTGGTGGCAGAGGATGAGTGGATTTACTAGACGGAACATTTGAATGAGAAAAGGTTTGAGCGTAGTCTGAAGAATATGGTGTGAGGGATGATTTTGGCGGCTGATAAAACTCTGTCGGCAAATTTCTCATATCGTGATCGTCGTTGGATAGTAGAAGAGGGGGTGGAGGTGGGAAATCGAAAGTCTCAAATTCAGGATCCTCTTCCACTTCTTCACCAAGTTTCCCATCATCCACCGTAAGACCGCTTAGGCTAGTTGTCTCTGAGAAATTTGGCGGGGTGCCTTCTTCCGCATACACCACAGGAACTTCAGACTTGCCTGAAATAGACTCTGCCTCTTGCTCGATCAGTGTGGGCAAGGGCCAGTTGCGAGGATTTGCAAACCGGTTAGAAGCAGGCGATTGGTTGTACTGATGATGACTGTTGTTGAAACTGGATACCGGAGACGGTAAAGGGCCGCTCATAGGAACAGGAGGAGGAGGAGGTGGAAGGGGAGCGGCTTTCTGAAATGTCGAGAAAGTGACCGGCCTTTGAGACGTGTTTTGCGGGCAGAATGAATTGAAGGAGGTCAAAGGTTGACCTTGTGATGACGGCAGTGATGGCGGAGGGGGAAAGCCGGCGAAAGGAGAGATAAGGCCTAGCTCTTCAGTGCGAGAAGCGAAATTGATCGGTTTATCTTCCTCGTCGAAAGCTGAGAAGTTGACGAAAGAGTCAGCTTTGATCGTGCTGGGTGTTCGCACAAAGTCCAAAGCTTGCTTCGCACCAGAGTTAAGGTTAGAAGGGGCGCCTTTAGGAGTGGATGCAAAATCTCGGAATCTACGAGTTGGTGAGTGGGTTCTTCTGGGACTTGATGGGATAGACTCACTCGGAGAATCCGGGATTTCTAATGACAAAAAGAGATAAGAAATAGAGAAATATTATATTTAATAGCTAAGATTTCAACAACATGGTATTAATATGAATAATCAAAAATCAAGCATAGTGTAACATATCTAATTTGTGTGTAGTTTGCTACTTTGTCTATAGCCTGAGGCAATAAGATGCTATGCAGAGAAGCAAAACTAGGCATAGACTTAGCTAGGTGAGATTTTAAATAAGCATAGACACCTGTAAACCTAAGTAAACAGAGCATGAGCATTTTATAGTAATAGTATACAGAACAGGTACATTTACACAACTAAAGCTTAACCCTAGCCTAAACTAACACTTGCTTAGTCCTAGGCTAGTTAGTGTAGCATGGGCGCTACAGAATAAACACAATAGTACACATCATTGCTGCAATTTTCAGATTAGTCTTGGTTATGGCAGTAACAAAAGCATAACTTATTAAATATCCATACTTTATACCATATTATATTGATGTCAAAAGAATAATGGTATGAACTTATTTTCAATAAACCAGTCACAATAGAAAGGAACAAACCTGTTACAACGAAAAAAGTTAATCCAAAAATATACTTAAATAGACGGGGAAAAACTACAGTACTATAATGTACTATATTTTTAACCAGGGTAAAGACATCTTCTGAATAACCTTATATTTTTAAAAAATGTAAATAAAAAAATTAAAGTCCTTGAATTTCGGTTTAATTCTACCTGGCTGAGTTATCAGATTATCCTTATCTAGCAAAAATACTGTCAAAATATTCCGAGTTGCCGATTTTGCAGTTTTCAATCTTTACTGCCGCTACTATGTTGTGATATTCTAAAGTACCGAGCTTAATATTGAATATAGGTGTAATAAAGAAGATATGCATAATTTCTAGTTTCTCCGCTTCGTTTAATATTTATCATTTATCATTGGTTTGGATAGAGCAAGTATTTTTGGAGCTTTCTTTTGTTAAATAATTGCTCAGAAGGCTAGGTAGGCAGGCTAGTCCAGTAGTCTTTAACAAGTTTCTACTTAACTGTATGTGATGACCAACAAAGATATAAATATGATAGCGACATATCAAATTATCAAACTGCATATCATGCTTACCGGAAGGAGAGACGACCTCACTTGCCCTGCGACTGTACTCACTAACCACAGAGCTGTGCATGGACTGAGTGTCAAAACTACTCAGGGACTCGGGACTGCTGCTACGTGAGAACATCAAGGGTGTTTCCTCAACCTGGTAAATAAATAAAATGTAAGGGAGAGATGAAACAAAATTTAGCTTAGGCTTTAAAGATAAAAATATTAAGAACAATTAAAAGGTTGGTCGCTCAAGGATTTTCAAGTTGCATCATTTAAAATAAAAGGGTGGAGTATAATTGCAGGAACCTAATTAGATAATGTTTACGGAGTTAGTAAATTTGGTACGATTGGGTTTTTTTTGCTTTTAAATTTGCTTGGGAGGCAGCATTTTTCTACAATGTTTACACAAGTATATAAACCTCCTTAGATGCTAACAAGGAACCTCTTTGATTTTGTTGTTATCCGAAAAGAACAGATGTTAATATCTTACCTACCTTAGGAGAGGAGTGTGGAA
>JAUEKR010334169.1:0-13737 GCA_031762895.1 Corambe burchi
TCAATAATTGGGCCTAGTTTATAAGCAATCCAGATGAAAACTATCTTTCATGAATGTCTTAAAAATAAAAAAACGTGAAAAATTGCATTGAATTTTGGTTTAAAAAATTCAAATAAAAATTTTAAAGCATAGGTCATAGGTGATCCAATATTTTTTGTCCAGTCTAACTATCAGCCCATTACTGAACTTTATAAGTGAAAGAAATTGGAAAATAGCTGATAAATTTCATTCAGCTGTAGTAGAACTTGTGTCACTGACGTGGCAAAAATGAAATGTCACTGACATGGCAAAATCACATTATCCCACATTACTCAAAGAAAAATTATGGAAATTGAATGGAATCTTTTTTAATTTAAATAGTAACACT
Organism: Corambe burchi; assembly: GCA_031762895.1. Taxonomy (NCBI): domain Eukaryota; kingdom Metazoa; phylum Mollusca; class Gastropoda; order Nudibranchia; family Onchidorididae; genus Corambe; species Corambe burchi. Next base: position 368 of record JAUEKR010334169.1, read on the forward strand.
TTGTCCACTAATTAGACATAGTAAGAATGCAATCCAATTGTATCTATTAATATTGAGTGGCTTTAAAACAAACATTTATAAAAATTTAAATAAATACAGTTTTTGAACTTATGTAAACATCTATAAATAACCAGCTGTAACTCAATATATAATTTGCAGAATAAAAACCTTCTTCAATCTAATTGATAACTATTTATATGGACAAAAATTGCATGATTATGTCTTCTTTTTTACAATTGATTGACAAAAATGAATTGTGATGCAACATTGCTTCAAACAAATATGGAACTCTTTTTCTTCTCTATGTCATTAATTTAGCAATCATCTGATAATTTTTCTTGTCTATTTATTATCTAAAATAAGTAATTATTTACAATTCAACTATTCTAAAGAATTAAATGCATTTTAATTTTTCTGCATTGATATTGAATTATCAATAATATTAATATTCATTTTAAAACCTCTGAATCAGATATTTTGATTGTTGTTTTTACTATGATAGCTTAATTTATTATTCTTTGAATCCATTTCTGAGCTGTTTAAAAAAAAATTGGTGATATGTTTATCGTTTTAAAAGCATTTTGATTTACACAAATAAATTACTTGGTTTTATTATTTTATATAGGCATGCATAAATATATTGAATAGTTATGGATCAGTAAGCATTTGAGTTTGAATTAGGAATTTGGAGATATGTTGAATAGAACCATATTGAGTTATTTTCTATCTTTGCTTTATAATTCCACTGTTTGAATAAGGCATTTATTTTCACTCACTGTTTTATAACATCATGTTTGCTTTACCTTATTATCCATCCATGTTTTGGTTTTATGAAAGTGATAAAATTTATCGATTATCTTGTGATATATTCTTTACTTTTGTGTGAATGGAGGACACGTTGGTGCAAAGTATTGTCAATTTCATGATCAATTGCATTGCCTGATAAAAAATTGAATTTATAGTATAAGTAGTTGATTAAACTCTGCTAGACTTAACTTTAAATTTTTAAAATCAATTGAATTCTTTATTGAATAAGCTGTAAATTATAATTTTCTTTTACAGGCTATTTTTCCGTCAAGTGGTTTGCATTCTGAATTAAATTAAATCATTCTCTTTATCACATTTCATGCTTTTCTTTAGGATTAAAATGTGGCTGTTGATTTTGCACTTGATATAGGACATTTGCTATGCAATGCATATAATTTGTTACTTCTGCATGCATTAAGTAGATCTTGGGGGCAGTTCTGATGTCGTATATGATGATATACTATAATAGACAATAAAGATATATAAATAATTTTAAAGCAATAAATCCAACTGTCACTAAATCAAAAGAAAAGCTGTTTTATTATATCATTGAATGGAAACATCAAGTTAATTTTACCTTTGGTACATGTTAATAGGCATGTTATCCGTTTAATCTCTCATAACGTGAAATGCCACGTCAGTGACACAAAAAAATGCCACGTCAGTGACGCAAATAAAATAAGAACATGAAGCCCGAGAATCTTGATTTTTAGCCTATTTTCCCTTTACACCAAAAGCCAAGTGAATATGAAGTGGCATAAAAATAGGAGAATATTTTCTATTGAAAAAAAACACTTTTCACCCTTTTTTGTCACTGGCGTGGCACTAGTTCCGGGGGTGATATTAAATTGGCCATTACTCGCTTACAAATTAAGTTAGAGGGTTGAAACTCTGGGGGTGTATAACTCATCCATTTTAACATCAAATAGAACTATCTAATGTCATTTTTTACTCAATGGTTATGGATAATCAGCAAGAAACAAAAATATGTAAAATTTACCATATATGATTTAAGCATTTCAAGTTCTTCACAAAAAATGATGTCAAAAATGTAAAAAATGTGCTAGAGCCTTACATTCTCAGAATCTGAAAATTTAACTATTTGATATACTAGAAGTAACAAAAATAATAGTCAAACATCAGTTTGAAATTTTTAGCCAAGTGATAGTTTTCTACTTCCGGAAATTACAGAAATGTAATTATGTCTACTATTGTAGTGTTTATAATGATATCAAATCTCCTTCCATCACCGGTCTCATTGACACAATACACTGTTCACTCTATCGTTGACAGAGGTTACTGGTTCTATCCCCACTAAAAGTTGTTTTTTTTAAATGTATTTGCTTTAATTTTTTTTAAATTCATTTATTCTTAATTTTATTTTACTGGTCTATTTAGATTATTACCCTTATTTTTATTAGTATTATTGTTATTATTATGTTTTAAAATTAATTAATTTATTTTTCGTGTCTACCAAATTTGCCAGAGGTCGTACAACAAAATGGCGTGTGCCCACGGTCGCGCTGGTTTGTTCCAGAAGTCATAATTCTCATTTAGGTTATCATATATCAACAATTATTATCGTGAATTGATTCGTTTGAATGTGATTTATAATCATAATAACCATTTTTGTGTATAAGTTGAAAGCATTTTATTGGATGAAAAGTATTTTAGAGGCATAAATAAAGATTGACTAACTTACGCATGAGCCGCCATTACAATCACCACGAGAAAAATCTGCGAAGTGTCATTACTATTAATTTTTATATTCCTCCTTTACTCACCAATTATTATGCCTTTGTTTCCCTACATTTACATAAATTAGCATTCATTAGATAGTCTGCACACCTAATTTTGATTGTACTACGCAATGAATTAGTTTGTGTAACTTAAAATAATTAGAAAGAAATCACACCAGGAAGATAGCTGCGCGACCGACCGACCATCTCGCCGCAACTTTTCCGCGAATTTTGCAGTTGATAACAGATGAGTGAGTAGTCTCAAAGTAATTTCACATTGTATTATATAGAAAATACGGAATTACCTATTCAATATAAATGAAAAACGAAAGTATTTGGAGCATATCCAATGATTCCTCGGTCTTAGTAAAAAATAAGGCTTTTGCTAAGCAATTTACAAAATGATGGCGAGTGTGCGAGATCACCCAGTTGGACTAGATTTTTTACAATTTTTACGGAAATAGATGATTATATTGTTTTAAAGATGCAAAATACGATTGAAATCAGTTTTCTATTATAATATTAATTAGAAATAAACTAGTCTAGTGGTAAAAATAACTTAAAATATAACTTAATGATAGGTCGACTGTTATCCAATGCTACGACTACGACCAGCGGGTCAGCGCAACCAATGGGACACTCACTCTAGCTTTTTGGAAAATTTTAGAACAGAAAATGAAGTTTCAAATTTTGACCCCATGGTGACCTTTTCGGGCTCTTTTCGGGCTCACTATTAACCATTAGAGTGTGTCATATAAATATAGAGAGAAAAGGGGGAAAAGGAGAACGAAGTGGCTATTCATCTCGCATTCCAAGACGAGGCTATAATCTTGCAATGCCTTTATTATGAGGGATTTTGGTGTTGTTTGGAGGGTTAGGGGAATCTGGTAGGGTTTAGGAATATGGTTAGGGTTGGGGTTGGGGTAGGGTTTGAGACAGTTAGTTTTTTTCCCCGATGCTTAATTAAAAACATGCAACTGGGAGTTGGTCCGATTCTATAAATAGATTGTGGGTAAGGCTAAGTTTCAAAATGAGAGTTTGAGATGAGTTGCCTCGGTACTAATGACTAATGATCTTGGAATGCGAGATGAGTAGCAACGGCCAAAGGAGAAATGTAGGCTAAAGAAGAAATGACATCTAGAACTAGTCTAGTATTTTAGTTTTAGACTATAGACTATAGAAGATAATCAAAAAGTAGTATTCCCAACAGTAACAGTGCTGGGAATAATCACAGCCAAATTTGGTAAATCCAGTCTCAGTCATAGTCATGCAGTCCAGTGCTGAATTTTACTTGTGCTGCTCACTAGCTATCAAAGCGTCAACGGTCAACAGACTCAACGTGCCTGCCTTAGGTTAAGGAAAAGGTTAGGTTTTAGTTTTGGATTTAGTTTAGATTTAGAGTTTGGCCCTGGCGACGTAATGTTATCAAGATCAAGATCAAGATCAAGAGTTAAGTGTTTAGGTTAAGGGTTGGCTTGGCTGGTGTCTAGTGTTTAGTGATAGTGTCTAAATAGGCTAGTAACTAGTGTCTTAGACTAGCAGCTACGGGCGGCTACGGATAGTGGAAAGGGCTAGGGTTACGGTTAGGCTAAGACGTCTACTTAAGTTCAGTGTTCAGACCTAGGATTTGCCTTGGGTTTTTGGGTATGGTTAGAGTATGGATTGGACCAAGTTCAATCTTCCACTTGTTTACTTTGTTTATTGATCATTATGAATTGTGTTTAGACCTCTAAGTGGTAGACTATTGTTATTGTTTACTTACTGTTTATTGTTTACTGAGTTTACTGTTTTCTGTTTACAGAAAGGGAGCCTACCTACAACAAAACAACCTACTCTAGCCTAATCCAATTGAATTCAGCGGCACTGCGGAACACGAGTTTGCGCATGCGTTATGGAATGATTCCATTCATGAATATATTATGGGAGGCTTTAATATTTCTTAGACTAGGCCTATCTTGAATAATATTTCTATGGAATAGACCTAGATAATACCATCCACATAACGACGTTGTACTAATTATAAAAAGAAGTTTTTGTCTTTTTATTCCTTATGTAGAGCGCATCCAGCATGTTTTTATTTTATTCGTGCCTCTCTCTCCCTCTCTCTCTTTCTTTCTTTCTCTTCCACTTTCTATCCTTCTCTCTCCCACACTCTCTCTCATCCTCTCTCCCTCTCTGCCATTCATCTCATTCTCTCTCTCTCCCAGTCTCTCATTTTTTTCTGTTTTTGTCTGTTTTTCTCTTCCTATCTTTCTTACTCAGTCTTTTCTCTCTCTTTCTCTCGCTTTACCTTTCTTTCTCTCTATCATCTCTTCTCTTCTCGTCTCTCTTCCCTTCTCTCTTTATCTCTCTTTTCCTCTCTCTTCCATTATATTTTTATCTCTTCCTCTTTCTTTCTATCACCTCCTCTCTCATCCTCTTTTATTCTCACCTCCTCTCTCATCCTCTCTCTTTCTCACTTTATCTCTATCCCTCTCTTTTCCCTTCTCTTTTTTCTCCTTCTTTATGTCTCTTTCTGCTTCTCTTCCTCTCTTATCTCCCCTCTCTCTGTATCTCAATTTCCCTCTCTTTCTCCCTCTCTCTCCTCTCTCTGTCCTTCTCTAATCTCTCATTCTCCCTATCTTTCCTTCTCCTTATCCTCTCTCTTTCTCTCTCATTCTCTCTCTTCCCATATTTCCTCTTCCTTCTCCTCTCTTTCCCCTCTTTCATCACCTCTCTTTTCACTTCTCCCTTCCTCTCTCACTTCCCTTCTTTCGTTCTTTCTCTTTCTCTTTTTCTCTTTTTCTTCTCTTCCCATCTCTTTCTCTCTCTTTTCCTCTCTGATTCATTCTCTTCTTTTCCTCTCTTTTCCGTTTTCTCTCTTCTCTTCTCCCTGTCCCATCGTTTCCATTTTTCTTTGTCTCTCTGTCTCTCTCTGTCTCTCTCTCACTCTCTCTATTCCTCCCTATTTTTTCTCTCTATTTCCCTCCCTTTTCTTCTATTTTTATCTCTTCACCTCTCTTCCTTTATTGCTTTGTTGGTTTCGTTTTGATTCTCCACATATCATCTTTGTCGGTCCTCTTTGAGTTAAGATTTTCACCAATTCACATAACCTAGATTTGATTATGGGTCACTTAATTCTGAGGCGGAAATCATGTCACTGCGTCACAGATCTCATTGTTCATTGATACTATGATTATCACTACTACTGTCATATTATGTCATTATGTTTTTTTTTTAAAATAATTTCATGTTGAATATTATACGCTCTATTATAGACCTTTTCTTTTAAAAGTTTTTTTTTTTGTCATGTTACTACCATATAGCGTTGCGATAGTTATTATTGTTGTTTTGGTATTGTTTTTTTTTGTTTTGTTTTTGGAGGCCTTTTCCCTTCCTTTAATAATCAATTTCATGGTTACCCGGGTGTCTTTTATTTATATTCCTTTTCAAACTTGCCTTGTTCATACGTTTTATGTTCGTTCGAATTCCGTTTTTATTTAATTTACTTTATTTTTATTTTTGGTTTGTTAGTTTTTAAGTTTCGTATTTTTGTTGTTAATATCATTGTATTAAAAACCCACACCAAACGAAAACAAGCAAATTCAGGAACGATTTCAAATTGCGTGTTCCCCTTATTATAATATTATGTGTATTTATCAATCACTGGAATGGAGCCATCGTATATAATAAACCTAGCAATAATCTGGGAACTTGGAACTATTATTGGAAGTGTTGACATTCACATGCTGTGAGTTGTGACATCCACTGACCAATGGTCACAGATCTTCACATCGATTCCCATTACTAATCAATCACAGGTGAATACACAATCACCATTTCAATCTTATGATAGTTTTCAATTATTGACTCATAATATCATAAGTATTCTGTTGACAAGCAAAAACATAAAACGCTTAAACTTATGTTTCATTCGTTTAATATAGATAAATATGTTATTCCTAATTCATGTTTAAGTTTAGGGGTTAACCTCAACTCAGAAATAAACTGGTATGTCCAGAGATTGAAACTAGACTAATAACGATAATCGGGTAGTTACTCTTTCCGTGATTGTTATCGTCGCCATAGTAGTTGTGTCAACAACAAAATCTTAGCCTTCCCTGCTTTTAATTTTTAATAGATAGACCAGGTCTATCTAACATAGTCTAGACCAGATATACTATAATCAGTTAAATTGTAATATTCCCAAATTTGTTATTGTTATATCTAAACAAGTCTAGACCTACATAGAGAGACGTCGAGGTCTATTCTATCATCTATAGACTAGTATATAAATATTAGTATAATTATAATATAAGTTATTTATTATTATTATAAAAATAAATAAGTATAAGGTATATAATAATAATAGACGTGATTCTAGAAAAGAAAGAATTGTTAAAGTTAAACGTGTATAAGTATAGGTCTAGTCTAATTATAGATAGACTAGTGTTATTGTTATGTTATAGCTATAGTATAGTATATGCTTATTCTTTATTTTAAAAAAAAAGTATTTTTCCAGTATTGTTACTAGACTAGATAGATATCTATTACTAGTCTAGTCTATTACTATTACTATTACAATTACAATTATTACTTCTTACTTCTTAATCTATATTTCTGGACCTGTCAGTCTCTCTAGTCTAGACCTCTACTAGAAGTCTATCTATTCTAAGATAAACACTTGCAAAAGTGTACATCTTGGTAATGAGGTAATGGATATAAATATAATCAATCCTCGTCCTTAGATTAGATTGTCTGTTGTTTGTTTTTTATTCCAATTTATTTCTTCTAATCTCTGTTATATTTATTATTATTTGTTTTCTTTGTTTTAATTTTTTAATCATGCATATTTCATATTTTTCGTTTCCATGAAAAAAGTAGTGCGCTGAAGTTGTTTACACTTTTATCAAGATCTTCACTTTTACTTAAACACTATAAACAATTGACTACACATCATATCGATTAAAGCATTTGATTTAGACCTAATCTATTTACTATTTATAATTTATAAGATACCATTATGACGATCTTCTTGTAATACCTAGGCCCTATCTAGACCCACTATGATAATGATATATCCTCTTACCTCTTGGTCTTGATCTTGATATGATTACATTGCCAGGATTTTAGATATTGAATATCTAGACCTTATAAACTAAAATAATAAATTACCCTATAGTGTAATCTTAATATAATAATGTATGGCAATATATTGTCAAATCAAGTCAACCTTATCATAATTAAATAGAGATTAAATGAATGATTTAATACTTAATGATTAATGCTTAATTAATGCCAACACTTATAAATACAACTGTAATTTGTATGGATAGTGAAATGCTGGATACATCATAATCATATCAATCAATATTAATCTATAATCAATAATCAGATATAGACCTCTATTCATATCATATTTAAAGTATCATTACCGTTACAAAATAGTTATTTACAATTTTGGATGAAATTTATCATAAAACAAAACAGAAAAAAATCAGAAACTAAAATTTTCCATTTAGTCTAATGGCATTTTATGATAGAGAATAATTAAGTAAACCAAAGTAATTAATAAAATTATATGGTATGTTTATAAACCCATACATTATTGTATGCGCTATTGGGTTCACATTCAAAATTGAGATTTTAACTTTTACGTAATTTTTATACAAAAAATTCTCAAAATAAAGTCTTGGCATTTAAAAAAAAAATGAGGTAAGAAAAACAAACGACAGTAGGCCTACCTTGTGCTTTGTAATGTAATGTAATGTATTAATTTATATAGCGCCAATTCCCATATACGTATGCCCAAAAGCACTTAACATCAGTATTGGTCATACATACAAATATATAATTTAAAAAAAAAAAAAGCATAAAAGTCAAAAATTGGAAAGGGGTAATTAAATGAAACATAAAACTAAAGAAAAGCAATAAGACTGACAGTTCATGTACCTATAAAGCATACATTCTAAAGGGGTAAAATTACAATTAAAGAAATCAGTTTTCAATTAAAAGCAGATCTAAAAAGTTCGGTTTTCAAATGTTTCTTGAATGATTGGAAATTTTTGCTATTACGAAATTTGGGAGAAAGGGAATTCCAAATGGTAGGGCCAGAAAACGAGAAAGCTCGATTAAAAAATTTTGATTTTGACATTTTTCTGTCCAATGATAGAACATTTGAAGATATGAGGTTTCACCTAGGGTGGGATACTGTAATAAGAGATCTCACATATTCAGGGGCATCATCATAATGAATATATTTGAAAACCAAACAAGCCAGTTTAAACTCAATTCTCTTCTCCACGGGTAACCAATGAAGGGATTGCAGAGCAGGCTTAAAATGCTCAAACTTTTTTGTTCCAACCACAACCCTAGTAGCCCTGTTTTGCAAAAGTTGAAGTTTGTGCAAAGACCTTCCCGGGAGACCGTAGAAGAGAGAATTGCAGTAATCCAAACGACTAGTGACAAGAGAATTGACAAGAATTTTACATCTATCAATATCTAAAACGTTTCAATTTCGGTAGATATTGTTTAGAATGAAATGGACGGTCTGTGTAAGTTTAGCAATGTGCTGATCCATATTCAGATTTTCGTTGAAATAAAATCCCAAATTTCTAACTAATTTTGGTTTGTCGAGGTCTAGATGGAAAATGACGCTGTGATGTTCAGACATATGGTTAGATTCGACGGAAACATCAATAATTGATTTATTGTCTGAATGCTGGAAAACAAGATAAAGTGTATTACCTTGATTATGAGTTGGCGAGGAAACAAGTTGCTAAAAATTAAATGATTTCGTTTTATCGATAAAATCGCTTTCGCATTTATCACTAGTATTTATTGCTAAATTGAAATCACCCAAACTATAAGAGATTTAGAGGATGTAGATTTCTCTAGAATGAAATCTTGAAATTCATCGAGAAACTGTTGTGGTGAAAATTTGTTTATGGACGATGTAGGCGGGCGATAACCAATAACGAAATGCTGTTGTAGGTTGTTAATGCACTCAATGTATTCAAAAGTATTGACAGAAATAGAAACAGACTGCTTGACGTGAAGGGTATTTTAAAAAATAACCATAACATCGCCTCCGTTTCTATGTTGTGTTCGGTCGCTTCTGACACACTAATATCCAGTTGGTAGCATGTCATTCAATATTGCGTCGCTGTTTTGCTTCAACCATGTTACTGTGATAAACATAATGTCAACATTGTTATCAACAATGTATTCATGTTACGGCTGTTTTATTACAAACAGAGCAAGCGTTTACTTGTATAGCTTTCAGTCTGTTATTGCTCTCATTATTATTTGGTTGAGAAACATCATGACTGACACAGTCAACTACTTTCGAAGTGCTTGGTGGTCTAGGTAGATGGGGGCGTTTATGACAAGGTTGTTAGTGACCCACTAGAACAGGTATAAAGCGCTGCTTGCGTTGACCACAGAATCGTTGCCGTTGTCTTGCAACCGAAAGATCATTATTATAATTGATATCACAGTTTGTTGACTCAAAGAAAACGATGGGTAAAATGCTAGAAAAAGAAGATAAAAATAGCTGACACAGGTGATACCTTGTAGTATGCAGAAACTCCATTTAAAAAAAAAAGTTAAAAGTCAAACATTATTTTATGAAAACGATGCAAAAATGCTAATAAAACAGATTAAAAATTAGTTCACTGAAATCACTGAATCCTCCTCTTTATATAGATGTAAAAATCCAATATATAGAATAAGTAAATATAAGTAAAATTTTTGAAAAACAGTAAAAATCTTGAGAGCACAAACAAAACACATGAGCCTGTGAGGCGTGTTGCAAATATTAGCTTTGTAAGAAGAATAAGTAAAAAGGAGGCAAGGATATTACATTAAAAAAAAAAATCAAAAAGAAAATTGTTCATGCAAGTTAAACACCAATCCAAATTCAATATGCATCTCAACTTTAGGATAAATAATATAATTATTTGGATTAGTTTTGTGATGGTCACAACATTCTAATACAATAAATAGTATGTGAAGAATTAATATGCTCACAAAATACCATTACATGATTAATTTTTTGGACTTATGTTTCACCAAGACTTAATTGATATCCGGCTAAAAGACTTCAATAATCAATATTGACTATATAAATTGATATATTTTACTATCCTTACATCCTTACTTAGTTATTATGTAATGAATTAAATTCTTACAGATAACTGATCTCGAGCCTGTATACTGTACGGTAATTAGTGTAATAGTACCTCCTCCTTTTAAAACCTGATCAAAGTGAGGAAAATATTTAAATCAAAGATAAAAAAGTGTCTTTCCTATGCACATATGACTGTAACGTTGAGACTAGAATTCAAACGAACAGTCTTTTTAACCTGAACCCTTGCTTAGCCATACACCACTGACATCATTAGATAAAGTTTCATAATAAGTTATTTTTTTATTTGATCAACTTCTTAAAAATCTTATTCAGGATAGAATAATCTAAATAGTCCTCTTCCAATGCAATATTTTAGAAGATATTCTACCATGCAATATAAAAACAGTAAATCTATATATGATAATATAATATATCATTTTTTAATAAATCTAAATGAACAACTTAAATTATATACATTTCTACTCCAGGTACTAGATGTGTATTTATTATTAATAATTATTTATTTTTAATTGTTATATTTTTCCTTAGGGAATTATGGATTCTGCACAAGATATTGAAGATAAAATGAATGATTTCACAAATGCAACAATAGGAGAAAAAGTGTACCTAGATTTATCTTGTGAAAACAATGTCATCTTGAAACCATTGTGCTCCAGGGGTTCGATTTCTCTTGGTGCATTTTGGGTTAAACTTCTCCAGCATCCAAATAATTATCCTGTAAGTTCGTATCTGTTTATGTTGTTTTGATAAGTTTTATTTTTGTTTTGATTTTTATTTGATGTTTGGCCATTAGGTCATTGTCATTTAGGGACACTCGACCTTAGATAAAAAAGTCTTTAAATAAAATAAAGCACTGAGTACCCCATGATTAATGTTGAACCAAGTTACTATCATGATAAACTTTAATTCAAATCAATTTCTATGACTATGAATGTATCTATTTTCTCTACCCTTAGATAATGCTTTTAAGTACAATTGCCATTCTCTGTCTTTTACTTATTGATGTGCCATTCAGATTTTTTTTTGTTTGTACCATGATTTTTCAAATTTTAACTTTAGTGTATGGATATATTCAATACATTTTACTATGTAATGCACCTGTCTATTATTTAATGGCTGAATAAATGGCAATTATAGCCAAGAGTAATAAATGAGGAACTAATTTATGAGATTGAGCATAGAACGAAAACAATTATGAGATTGTGAGAAAAATGGAGATTAATTAACAAACTTCGAAGTCACTGGTATCCAATTAACAACTTTCAGCTTTCACTCTTACTCTTACTTCCTTGTTTAAAGAAAAAATTACCACAATAGGTAGACTGTAATTGTAATATGTAGACACCAATTATAATTAATTTTTAGTTTTGTTTTCATTCATCAATAATGTTGCTATCTAAATAATATGGGGAAGTGGTAGCTTCATAGTGTATTGCTATAGTTGAGGAATGGATTTCTGATTCTATTACTAATTCTTCTAATAAATCCATTGGTCTTAAAACTTAATTCTTGACCGTTTCTTCAAATCTTTACAAATGACATATACCATATCCATATCTATAAATAGCTAGAAGACTGAACAATGTGTAATAAATTAAATGAAATTGTAAACAAATAAGTATGAGAAGGACTCATAAAATGTGATGGAACATTAACATTGACTTCTATCTGTTGTATATCCTAAGTATATACTAGGTTGGTTTTTATATCTATTACCTTGATAAGTTTTCTGAGAAATTGATTTGGTTGGAATGTATGATTTAATATTTTTCTTCTTCTAAAATAACAATTTCAGGTCTATTCCTATCCTTACAAGAAGCAATACCATACTGCTCGCAAATATGAACTTGTATTGCGTATTGATGGAATTGCCATCATTGTTGACCTTGTCTCTGGCAAGATGATAATGAAAGGTCAGCATGTCATTGACTGGTTCATTAAAAGTTTTCCTCTGATCATGTCCGGATATTCAAGTCCAGTAAAAAGTGCTGCTGAAAGAGTTAATAGAAATTACAATGAAGAGGAGTATCTTGCATTGAAATGTGAAAAGGAGAAAATGTATAAAAAATGTAAGACTTATCTTAATTTGGTAATAGTCTGTAAAACAATGTTTACTTTCTATGATGTTTCTAATATTGCACATATCGGTATATTATGTTTTGCATTTCTGAATGAAGAAATAGTCTCCATTCATACCTAAGTAATAAAACGAAACAAAAAAATCTTACAACAAAATAGCTTTTGCTTAATTTTCCCCTTTATTTCTCTTTCACACATATTTTTTTGTCTCTACTTTTGTCCCTATATCAACAATCATACTGGGCTCCATTCTGCAGCATTTAAATGATATTAATGGGTGAAGCTAAGCATGTACTAGTCTCATTTTGTTATTGATAATTCAAATGAGTGGATGGGTGGAGAAAATACATCAACATGCTATTGTACTGACATCGCGATTTTATTTGACCAAGGCACGTAATCTCTTGGAATTTTAAAGCTTATTTTAGTTGATTTAGAAACACATATGCAACAATTCATCTGTAAAAAAAATACCATTATATTCAAACCTAGACTGCAGTAAATAATAAGCAAATAATAAATGATATAATGATTAGCCTTAACAACTGCATTCCTTCCATTATACACAAATAAATTTTAAGCATTTTTTTACATTATATTCATAAAACAAATGC
>JAUEKR010335279.1:0-12500 GCA_031762895.1 Corambe burchi
TTATTATTATTATTATTATTATTATTATTATTATTATTATTATTATTATTATTATTATCATTATTATTTTATTATTACTAGTATTATTATTATTATTATTATTATTATTATTAATATTATTATTATTATTACTATTATTATCATCATGCTTCCTTTTCTCATTTGATTACGATTTATTGATGATAGTACATGCATATTTTGATTCTTTTCCAGGTTGAAGGTGCCTGTTGTGAAAATGTTATTGGTTACATGCCTGTACCAGTTGGGGTTGCAGGGCCTCTGCTATTAGATGGGGTTCGATACCAGGTTCCCATGGCAACCACTGAAGGATGCTTAGTTGCCAGCACTAACAGAGGATGCCGAGCTATCGAGGTTTGTCTGACAATGCCTTTGAAACTTTGGAAAATTTGAGTAAATAATAAATAAAAAATTTGTAGTGTGAAAATGTATTTATATGGCTTAGTAATGGCGATGTACAACAGTAATGAAATGGAAGAACAGTACAGTGGAAAAGGTTCCAATATGAATGTGGCTTAGGACCATGGTATAACGTCATTATATATTATATGGAGGATTTTTTCTTTACAAATGATGTACAAAATATTCAATAAAGCTGTGACAATAGAAAAATGTTACTATTCAGAAATGTTGTTATTAAGATGTGTCATTATGAAGAGGTCACATCTTCTCATTTATTATTTTTATTGCCAAGATTGTATATATAGTGTATAACATAACATATCTGATTTTCTTTTTTTATATATTTGTTATTAAAAACTGTTTATGTTCTATTTTATATTTTGCAGCAAAGTGGTGGAGCTGCAAGCACTGTTACAAATGACGGAATGACAAGGGGCCCAGTGGTTCGATTCCCTACTGCAGCCAGAGCTAGGTGAGGGAGATTTTTGTTTATTCAAGTTTTAGACGATTTAATTTTCTTTTTCTTTTTTCATTTTTGTTTTTTGCTTAGAATGGAATATATGTATTCAATTCAATAAATGTAAGTAATAACGGCGAGCTGAAGGATATTCCCTCTTATATCCAATAGCTCTTTATTTTATTTGCAGTATATATTAGTTATTTCAAGTTATTTCAATACAATATTTAGACGATTTAATTTTTTTTTTTTTTGACTTAGTTGGGTTTTTTTTTTTTGTTCGCTTTTGTTTTTATTCACTAGTCTTTTTTATTTGTAAATTTAAAAAGTAACTATTGCATTTATATAGCACATGAGCAACCAAGTCTCACTGTGCTTTAAATAGCATTAATTTCCCCTAGTTTACAGCATCCATTTAACTAGAGACATTAACCTGTTAGGCATGGCTATAGTTGTTTTTCAAAAAACAGTAGCTGTCTGAACGGCTAGGTATTCTTTTAAGCCTAAGTTCAGTAAGGCAACGTAGGTGAATTTTCTTGCCCATGGGAAATCAACAAGAAGTACTCAAGAGTTGAAATCAAATCAGAGCATTCATTGCTGCAGCCATATCAGCCTTATGATGCCCTACCAACTGAGCTACACATGTTGCCATTTATAATTTTTTGTTTACTGTCATCTACGGTTTTAATTTTTAAAAAAATGTTAGTGACGTTAAGTATGTTGTTATCGTTCCAGCGTCTTGGGTGGATGCCCTTTGGCTCATTGTCATGAATATAAATTGGCAGATGGACCTTAATTAAATAGAAAGGCATTTTCTTTAGAGGAAATTTTTTAATTAAATTGTATATGATAGATTTCTAATTAATTGTTTATTATGTGTGTTTAATTTCATTTACAATATTTTCTATCAATAATTTTTTTTTTTTTTTATGTACAGCAATTCCCATTATATATTAATGTTTTTTCTTCTTCTGATCATTGTGTATTTGCAGTGAGGTGAAAAAATGGCTTGAGATATCAGACAATTTTGACTTAGTGAAAGATGTCTTCGACACAACCAGCAGGTATGTTTACTTAGAAACAAATGAAATCAAACAAAACAGTTATAAAATGAACATCACATTTTGATGAGAAAATATGGGTCTATTCCATTGATGCATTATAGGTATATAAAATATTTTGAAAAGAACATAGTTAATTTCAATGTGAAATGCTATTGACTGTATTGATATTGTAATGATTTTAAAATATAATCTGAGAATACCCTTTTAGGTAATAGATTATGAGGAAAAAGTTTTTTTTTAAAATTGTTGGAAAATCATTTTAAAAAAGCAACTTATTGTAGATGTGTATGTGAAGGTGTGAGAATTAAATATGTGAGTATGAATTGAATTTGAGCTGATATGATTAGTTTATCTTCTAGGTATTTCATTACTTTTGAAACAGTGCAGTTTTTGTTTTTGTTTCTACTGTTATTTTCTTTTTTCCTTTGTTTATATGGAGGAACATTTTTTAAAGTTGTCAACATTTTTTGTATCTACAGATTTGCCCGTTTGAAAAAACTCAAAGTTGGCCAAGCAGGCCGCAGTTTGTATATCAGATTTGTCTCTACCACAGGTGACGCAATGGGAATGAACATGCTCTCAAAGGTAAATAAAATTCCTGTCATGCAATCATATGAAATGAGATTTAAAAAAAACAAACAAACAAACAGGTACAGTCCAAATAGGCTTATAATGATGTTGTTGGGAACAAGAAAAAGGATCACCACATCTGAAGTTTGCTACAACCATTATATTTAGATTTAGGATATAGAGGTGACAGCTGTTGTATTTAGAATTAGGATATAGAGGCCATTCTATGAAAAGATAAATGCTACTGCTGGAAATCATTACAATCGTTTTTGTTACTAATGAAGTTGTCTGTGATGCAAATATGACTCTTTAACTTGAGTTAATACTGAAAGCATTGGTGTCTATTCTTTTCTTAAAATAGAAGAGGGAAAGCATTTGATCACCTTATTTTTGCTACTTAAGATGATCTCTCTTTCTCAATAGATACTGCCCTCTTTTTAATTAGTTATCATGTAATTAACGGGTATTTTATTACTGGTTAGGTTGGGATTTTGTTAATCTTCATAGCAGTTGTCTTTATTTATATCTGTATTGGTGACATTTCAATGCTCCTTGTTTCTATTCAGATGGAGGGATTAGAGAAGATATTTCGGGAATATGAAAAATCCATGAAATGGTAATCTCTTGAATGAATTAGAATGGGGCTTACAAAACAATATTTTTCTGGGGTCAACCACAAAAAATCTATTGGAAATCGATCCAATAACCTAATCATTTATATCTGGATTGAATTTTTGATTGTTTGCATTATCTTTTTCCCCAAAATTTGCAGTATTGTTAAAGCAGAATCATTTTTTTATTGGGTGAAAAACAGTGCTGTTTTTGTAATAACAATTATATTGTCTAAATCATAGATGGTTTCTGAGAAGTCTTCCTATGTACTAAAATTGACCCATTTTAATTTTAAATATTCCAGGGGTCAGAGAAGTCGTTGAATATGCTAGTTGAGACATTTCCAGACATGGAAATCATCAGCCTCAGTGGCAACTACTGTACTGACAAGAAACCTGCTGCCATCAACTGGTAAGATATCTTAGATAGATACAATTACGTTATTTTCCTACAATGGTGGCCAAGGTAATGTGTGCCTTTGATCTTCTTTTCAATTAGATATTTGACTCCCATTTTGGTTGAGTATTAATCAACCTTTGGCATTTTAATTTTGACTCAGGTTATTCAAAATATTGAGCTACTTTCAGCAGCCTGCTCTTTGCAGTTTTAAATCATGAAGTAATTTTCATTAAACTTAAATCTGAACTCAAGACCTTTAATATTTTCCACCATATCTATGTATGATAGTTTGATCAAATAATAGTACAGTTGACTAAGCTTGTAGCGATATTGCTGGGAGACAAGAAAAGAATGGCTTTATCCGAAGTTCACCATAATTGTGGTACAGTAGTGTCCGCCTAAATGCCCGGTGCTCAGGAAGCAGAAGAAACGGGCATTTAGGCGGAGGGCGCATTAAGCCAGAATCCGATTGGTAAGGAAGTGACCATTTCTAAGTAATTGTTCCTCGAGAAAAGCGGTCATTAAGGCGAAACGGGCATTTAAGCGGCGGGCATTTAGGCGCACACTACTGTATTTAGCTTTGTATAAAGAGGCTGTTATATTTTTAAAAAAATCTTGCCATATCTGAAAATAACTATAGCCCAGTTTGCTATGAGTGTTGTTCACTGTTTCTACAATGCTTTAATATCCTCTCCAATTGTATATCTATCTATATGTATATAGTAATATTCCAAAAATGAACATTTTTCTTTCTCTCTGATCCGCAGGATTGAAGGTCGTGGCAAGTCAGTGGTCTGTGAGGCTGTGATCAAGTCGCATGTGGTGAAGAACACGTTGAAGACCACTGTGCCTGCCTTACTTGAATTGAACATCAGCAAGAACTTAGTGGGTTCCGCTATGGCAGGAAGTATTGGTGGCTTCAACGCACACGCGGCAAATATCGTCACAGCAATCTACATCGCTGCCGGACAAGTAAGTGACGATAATATTTGGGGATGATTGTTTTTATTTATTATTTTTCCTTTCTTGTTTCAACTTTAGAGTTCACCGAAGTAGTAGTTCCTGGGTTTTTTTTAGTGTGGAGCGATATTTTTGTTAAATAAATAAATGTTTAACCTTTGATAGGTGTCTAAGGTATATATAAATATATATTTTATGATGTATTGTTACTTATTTTCAATTTTAAACAAGCTGATCTATGGAATTGCTCCTTCATTCATCTCCATTTAAAAAAAACAAACTAAGGTTTTGTTGCTATTTCTGAAAGAAGATATTATATTTTTTTTTACACCTGAAGTAATATTACTATGGACTGTTTTCCTGCACTTATTGGTTATTTTTGTGTATTTTTTTTCTGCTGATGCAGTGATAAAAATAATTTCTAGAATGGATTTCACCCAGTTTTCTATTTGCTCATTATACTTATGCATTAGTGAGAAAGCTATTATTATATATTTAGTCTAGAGCAATACTGGGCCACACCACATTTTTTGAATGGTTCAACTATTTATTACATTGCCAGGATCCCGCCCAGAATATTACCAGCTCCAACTGCATTGTATTGATGGAGGCAACAGGTCCGAACCACGATGACTTGCACATCACCTGCACCATGCCTTCCATTGAAGTGGGCACCATTGGCGGTGGCACGGTGCTGCCCCCTCAGGCAGCTTGTCTACAGGTGAGTTTTGCTTTAAAAAATATTGTTGGTGCTTGTAAGGATCATGATACTAAAGCGCCTTTTCTTATATATTAACAATCTCTGGCCTCTTTACAATGGAATCTGCAATAAGAATAAGGCTACTTTCTCACTCTTGAGGAGCATAGAGAAGAGTTGCAGCAATGATGTTTCATTCTTACATTATCTAATTCTCTGCATGCTACAGTTTGGTATGTATTGCACTTCTGTAGGATGTGGGGATAAAATCTATGAAGAGCCTTTTCTATGGACTCAACTTTGTGCCGTGATTATGATTGTCTGATTGTCATTTTGTTAGTACAGTGTTACCTCTTTAATTTGGACTCGTCATAATTGAGGAGTTGGAAAATTGGGACAAATCTCAGGTGATAATGTGTCTTTCCATGAAAAATAGGATCACTTGACTGAATATACATATATGGTCCTGTTGAGTGGTACAATGGTAACCATGTATGCCTCTGAATCTAACGACTCGGGTTTGAATCCGGGTGAATGGAACTATTTGTTCTGCATTTTTTATACCCCTGATCCTAGTCTGCTCAGATATGGAAAAAAAATTAAGAGGTCCCGTGTTTACATTAAAACACGTTAATAATCCCTTGGTGGTTTTAAATCGCAAAGAGCAGGCTGCTAAAAGCCATCACCCGGGCAAAATTTGAAAAATTCCCACCTAGTCAACAGTAATACTCAAGCACAATTGAGTCAGTTGGTAAAATTGAAAGATGAGGAAAGTTAGACACCTAAACAGAATCACTGCATCCGATAATCACTACAACTGATTTGCTACATGTGAAGTTGACTGTTATACTTTGAAACTCCTCGATATGTGTTGGCAAAGTTAATAGGATTCATCTCATCCATTATTCATGTACTGTTGTCTCTCTATCCCAAACAGATGCTTGGTGTGAAAGGCTCTTGTCTGGAGAGACCCGGAGGGAATGCTTGCCGGCTGGCGCAGATTATTTGCGCGACGGTGATGGCCGGGGAGTTGTCTCTCATGTCTGCCTTGGCCGCTGGTCATCTGGTCAAATCCCATCTCAAACACAACAGGTGAGTAAGACGGTCGATTACCTTAAGAGTGATTTTACTGTTACAATACAAACTGAAGTAAAAAAGTAGACACTTTTCATTCCGAGGGGAAATTTTGTCCCTTCTTATTTTGAGGTAAACTGAGTGTCGCCAGAATTTAAGCACCACCAGCTTAAGCATTTAGTGTAAATAATCTTACTCAAGGATTAGCAATAATGCCTCTACAGAAGGTCAAACCTGGAACCGACAGTCCAATGTCTTAACCCTCAGTAATAGTGATTTGGATTTTAGAAAGTAATCAGTTTTAATATAGTTTACAGTACATAATCTGTTGTTAATAATCACGTATCGCAGTAAAATCGATAGCTATATAAAATCATGTCATTATCTATAGATTGCCATCATTGAATAATTTTTATTATTACAGTTGACTATGCTTATAGCAATATTGATGATAAGAGATAAGAAAGAAAAAAAAACTGAATTTGAAGTTCGCTACCAATCCATTTAGCATAGTGATAAAATGGTCGCTACTTCCTAGAATCGCTACAGAAGAGCTTAGTACCACTGAAACTGACTATATTTGGAGACATTTAAAAAAAAAAAGAAGCTTGGATCCACATAAAAGAAAACCCAGCATAAATCTGTCGGTATGCAGTAGTTATTGTTATTTATAGTTGTCATTTACGTGTATGCTGCACTGTAACTTAAAATACACTAGAAGTTATATATATATATCATGAGTATCTCGGGAACAGTTCAGTTGAATTAGTTGAATGATGGTGAGGAAGAATACCCAAATTTACTGTGTTCAGAAGATAAGGGATAAGTCAAAAGGTGATCGTTCATTCTCAAATCATTCTGCTTTTTCATTTCTTTTCATTCCTTTCATTATTTGATTATATTATTACTCATCACTCATGCACTGTAGGTCGTAATAAGAGACAAAGATTTTTTATTTATTGTTCTTTATTGCTCTATATATTCCGACTCATGCATTAATGATTGATGGTTGCGATCTCTTGCTCTTAACATTTGTTCCTTTTTATCAATTTGTGTTTTACAGATCTACCATAAATATTTCTCCTTCAACGGGCGGATCCATGGAAAAAGCTGCGGCTCTCTCTCATACTGCTTCAGCGCCGGGAACGTGTATCAATAAAGCCTCATAGCCAGTATGCCCCCTTCTGTTGTTATAATTAGACTGTTTTGCAAATTTATGTAGTATTACAAAGCGGCGTCTATTACCGCTACTGCTACCAGCTTCTTTCTATTATTATTGATGCTACTATTACAACTTCTACTACTACCGCCCTCCGAGATATAGCACCCGTGCCAAACTATTAATTTGTATCAAGAAGCCCTATAGCTGGTGATTCTCTGATCGTAAAAGCCGTGCATGACAAATTCATTCCGAGTTAGTGAGCGTTTCTTGAATTAGAAGCAAAGCTCTTCATGATATTGTGAGATTATGATTTTATTTATTTTCTCGTTACTCGATTCTATCTCTCTTCTGTTTTGTTGTATACCTTTTGTTTGTTTTACATTTGTTTATTTTCATATTTGTTTATCAGTCTTATTTTTCGTTTTCTTGTTGTTTGTCTATTTCCTTTTTGTTGAAGATTATCCTATCTAGTTTATTACGGTTTGTGCGTGATAATATGCTTTTCTCATATCCGTTTACTTTGATTGATGATTATTGAAATTAATGTATAATTTCAAAGATGTAACTCAAATATATTCCTGCTTCACATGTTTCAAATTATGTTAATGCTAGTTTTTGTTTGGTCTTATTATATAATTTATTACAAAATTTTTGTTGTTGTAAAGGATTATAAATGCTGAACAATTTCACCTTATAAACGAAAATGCTTTTATATTTCTCTGTATGTATTTATTTGGCTTGATGTGTTTTGTTTTTATGATTCTTGTGTTTTGATTAATTCTACTGGCTTTTGCTTTTTATTTGCTTGAAGCATATGGATGACGTGATATATTTCTATTGTTGATTATAATTATCAATGGTTAACGTAGATTTTATCACTGAGGGAGAGAAAGAACAATAATTCTTTGTTATTTTAATTAGCTGCTCTTTTTTTCTTTCAATATGCCAACTTGACTCTACTAGTTGAGCAAATCGCAATACCATTTGTACTACTTAACAAAATTATATATAGTCTAATAGTGTATAAAATCCACTTACATCTTTAAAAACTAAAAATCTTGTTTTGTTTTTGCTTTGTTTTGGTTACAATTCCAATTCAACTGATTTATATCCTTTTTAGCATATATTTTGAGGTAAAGTTATTTGCTTTTTTTAGTATTTTTGTAACATAATGAAAGGTAGATACAGCTAATTTGCTACTTTAGTTGTATCCTTAATGTTTAACCTAAATCCTTAACTTTGAGGACACTGATCCTTGATTTTTTTTAGTTGAAAGGTTAGCAGCCCTGAAACAATCATATTGAGAGGTTGAGTATGTCCTTTTGTCACACAATTGTTTATATTAAGTCTTTTGAGTTTGATCAATTACTTATTTTGAGATTTATATTTGGAAGTTTATGAAGCAATCTATCTGATAAAGGCTACAATTTAACCAATGTCAAATATGGATAGGTTGAACGGAGCCGAAACTCTTCTATCCCCCATACTCTCTATTTAAAAAAAAAAGTGAAGCAAGGCACATTATTATGATCATATTGTATAAACATTTCAAAGCGCAGTGTTCTTATACAGCTGTCCTGATTTACAGATAAGTCTTTTTTATGTGCATTTTCCTTGTATTGGAGATGGCTTGTCTTATAGATTAAGTCTTTTTGATATTGACCATTGAGTGACATATTATGAGATTTATATATAGGATATTGGAAGGCTTTGAAGCAAAGTACGTAATGATGTATGAACAATTCAGAGCAAGTTTTGTCATACAACTGTTTTGATTTGTGTATTAACCTTTTGATATAATATAATTACCAATTATTAGAGATGGCTTCTCATAAAGATATGTATGTTAACATTTGTGATGTATAGATATCTATTGCTAGAAATGGCAGAATTTACAAATATTAGCATGCTTACAATACTTTGTCCGCTGTTTTTTTTATTTTTTAAAAGTCTCTAAAATGTGATTGCTAAATCAGGGATTTACATGGCTAGATTTATTTGCCTGTAATATGATCGTTAATATGCCTTCATTATAATATGCTGATTGAGGTTAGGATAATGAATGAAAATTATTATTTTCTGTTATTGTTGCTGTTATTATTATTATTATTATTATTATTATTATTATTATTATGGCTACTATCATTATCACTACTCTTATTAATTGTATTACTATTACAATTATTAGTTAAATAAAAGATACCATGTGATGGTTGTGTTGCTATAATGTTTTCTGGCTTTTCATATATTAGCCATTTAATTTCACATTCTTACTGTTGCCGTAATTTTCAAATGATTAAAGAAACAATAATTAGATTTCATCTAATTAAGATTTCATCTAATTATATTATCAATACTAACATTTGCTTAAACTTGTCATGTGCTCCGAAACTTCTGACTGACTTTGTACCAAATTAGGCAATTTTGGCAACTTTTCCACCATGTTATTACAGTAATCTAGTTGCTTAAGTAACATGACAAAGAAAACAAGCAACTTTTGATTATTCACTGGAATGAAAAACTCCTTAAAGAATTAACTTCTTTAAATTAGGCTTGATTAGATTATGTTGTTTTGACCATGATTTATTGGTGAAGTGAATATTGTGCTCATGTTTGCGTAACTTCTTATTTGAACTTTTTGTTCTAGTTAGACATGATTCAATTATGTTGCATTTACTCTCCATAACTTATTAAAAACTTATTCTATCTTGCCTTCTCATGAGCTTAAGATCTTTCTCAGTAATAGTGTTCTTGTAAACTTAAAATTTACCTTTCATCTGGACTTATTTCAGCTTTTTGTGTTATTGTCTTACTTGACTTATCGCTTTGTCGCTTCCCAGTTATCCAACTGCGTCGCTTCGGCTGCTTTGAGACTTTTCTATGTGTGTACTCTCCAAAGTTGTCTGTTCTGAGCTAAAGATGTTATGTCATTTAGCATCAAGAAGTACTCAAAGTAGAAAGACTATTCGCAGAGCGTAATGGTTGCTTAAAATTTCTATTTACGATTTTATATCTTATTGAATTGATAAATTCAGTTTGCTTTTATATTTGCTTAGAATTTCTACTCACAGTTTTAGATCAGCTTTTTATAGTAAGTTTTGCTTAATGTGGTTTGTTTTTATATTGATAATTGTCAGTTATTTTCTCTGTCTCAATCTCTTAAGAAATTGTCTTTCATTAGTTAAATTGGTGAAATCTATTATAATATGTTCTTAGATAATAGTATATATAGTAAATGTGATGTGGTTGTATTGAATAGTTATTTGGCTTTGTGTTTATATTTGAAGATACTAGAATGATCATGCATTTTAGAGAATTATGTATAATTCTGAGCATTCATGTTTAGTAAGGATGTATATCTGTGTTCAGTTGTTGTTACTTGTTGTTTAATAGATTTGTAAAAGTTGTGTTCAATAATATTAATATCAGCATTAAATCTAAACTTCCATATCAAAACTGCATTGCCTGAAGGTAATTCAAATGCCTTATTATTAATATTTCAATGTTTTATGCCAGGCGTAATAATAACATCTGTATCACAATTCCGTTATGCCTAGCTTAATAACGACGTCTAGCCTAGTAGCATTTGTATGTCACAGTGCTTTTATGCCTAGCGTAGTAACATTTTCATCACAATACCATCCTGCCTTTAAGATCAAATTTTCTTGAATATGAATTATATTTACACGTTTCTAGGTAGTGTATAGAATTAATTGATTCAGATTTTTAAAAAAAATTAAATCATTAGTTGTGGTATTTTTTCTTGTTTTTGTTTTTATACTCTTATTATCATATTATTGCCCACTTGGCTATTATTGTTTACCTTTTATAAAAATCTCTGATATTTACTTTTATTGCTTAGAAAATGTCATTAGACAGCCAAATTATTTTTATTGATCACTTATTACTACCTGTATTACATGGTGTTTTGTTTTGTTTGGAGTAGACCTGAGTGCTTTAGAATCTTCCGTAATCACACCTTAGATAATCATTTTTCTATTCTTAATGACAAGCTTCCATTTTCTCTGAAGAGATAATGGTTATAGAATTGTAATAGGAATTATGTCATTACTAGCACTTAATTTATATTGTTATTTGTTTTAATCTATTGTTTTAATTCTACATACTGATTGACTATTCCTATACTTTTACTTTTAACGTGATTCTTTTAGACATTCCATGTAGAGAGATATGTATACTATTTGTGTGATTATTGTTTGTTTAAAAGTATATTTATTCTATATGATTTATTAGATAAATTTTAGTGCCAGTTAAAAAAAAATGTTTTCAAAAAATATGAATTGTGTGATGTAAATGAAATGCAAAAAGTAACTATTAACTTTCTAGTCAATCACCATACAATGCGCTATGTTGAATGGTGAATTATTTCAGTATTTATTGGTGTGATTCTCGGTATAGTATGCATTTTGAAGATACGAGTCTAGCCAGAGAGTTACAAGCAAAATGCCATTATTTTTGTCTTGAACATTTTTTGACAATTGGTCACATGACTTCATTGTAGAATTCTGTAAAAGATTAAAAATCATAATAATTCATGACTGAAATGAGAGGTTAACAGAAAGATGTTCTTTAAAATTCTAATTTGTATAATATTATAGTTACTATGCTTTTAGAAATAACAGTGAATAAGCTGTCATGCTTTGTTTTAAATTCAATTCTCCAATTAAGTCTCTATTAACATACATACTGAAGATAGATTCAATCTGTATTCATAATATAAGACTAAAATAGAAGACTTAGGTTATCATTTGGTTTAAGTTTCATGTCATCGATTTATCGGTAATCTTTCCAATATTTGACTAGAAAGTTTGAAATCCAACTAAGGTTTTGATTTGCTTCCATTCTTGTCGCATTTTCATAAGAAAAATATACCTCTCAGTTATGAGTCAAGGATTTACCGCTGGACTACTTAGCCACACATTAAAAAGCATATTTTTTATCCTTATTATAGTAGTCAATTCGAAAAAAAAATACACTTTAAGATGAAAGATGCACATATTTGATTTTGCATGATATCCATAATTGTTTTGCTTGAATAATTTAAATAACGTTTTGAAGGCAGTA